>CM021101.1:818748481-818880926 GCA_007115665.2 Sequoiadendron giganteum
AGGATCCATCTATAGCTATGGAGATGGAGAGGGCAATTAAAATTTTGCATGAGGCATATGGCATTGATAGTCAGGTAAAAGTTAGTGCATGTGTTCAATGAATTTAATTTATTAAATTTCAATTTGGAATGCAAGATTAACTAAAAATGTTTTATGATTTTGATAAAAATGCAGGGTCACAGTGTTGAGACTGGATACACCGGCCCCCCACCAACATACTTTTGTAGTGCACCTATCGCTAGGGTATGTAACTAGTAAACAATTATAAATTTATTGTAATTAATAGCATTGTTTTACAAATGGTAATTTAATATGCAATTTTGGATGTTGAACAGACTAATATTGGAGGTTTTGATGGAACACTTCCTAGTGGCGGTGGATTTACTCAAACCTTCATGCAGGTAATAGAATAAAGAGCTTAAATAATGAATCAAGTACTTAATAGATTTGTGTAGTTTATATGCACATTGTTGATTACGTTGAATATTTTGTTTTTTTATTTTCAGTTGTTGTGAGATGATACACCTCCGAATGTGATGAGGGCAATGGATATTGGTGTGACATTTGCTATACAATCCTCGATGGCTCTGACAAAAGAGGTATGAGGAAAATTAGTAAATTTCAATTTACATTTGTTGTTATAGATGTTAATTAGTGAAAAATAAAAACATTATTGATTCACATAGTTTAATTTCTATTTGTATGGTTTATACAGGGCTTGAGCACGCCTGAACATGGGCATGAGGATATTTACCTCATGGAGAGAGATCGTGAGATGGTTGTAAGTGATTATTTTATCAAATATATCATTTTTTATAATGTAATTCTATATATTCATGTCTTTACTTCTTATTTTAACAGTTAAAACTTCACCAAGAACTAAACCCTAGGAGGAGTAGCAGGAGAACTCCATGAGCACAGCAAAAATGAGTGATAGAACTATCGCCATCCGAGCGAAAGAAAAGGGAAATATTTTATTTCCAGGGCATGGAGAGAAATTACTTTTGATTCCAGAGTCCTTTGTTGTATGCCTATATGGCAGTTTTGTACATATTTTTTATTGGACATATTTGACATTGTATGCCTCTATGGCATTCTCGTAAGCATATATGGCTATTTTGTACATATATTTCATACTTATATTGACATATATTGATCTATGCTTACATTGCTATTTAGTTAATACAAAGATATTTTATCGATGCCTATCCATATTTGCATTCTAAATTGATGGTTCAATAGTTACTAGTTATGTGTATTCAATGTAATTTCTATGTTAATAAAAATATCTATTATCAATGCTTATACTTATGTGATTGATGTATGTTTGTGTATGGGATCATAGTAATTTCTATTTAATGATGCCATTGTGTTTTAAAGGTTTATTTATTAAAGGGTGCATGAAACAAGTTTGAAATCCTTAAAAATATTTGAATTTCTTAGGTTTTTTTATTTGTCGAGTGTGGGCTCTAAGGCAGAGTCCAAGTCAAAAATTGGCCTGTCAAGTTCGAGGTGAGTCCAAGTCTTGTAACAATATTGTGAACACATCGAGGAATAATGTATATGCCGATGAAGAGAGAACCCATCCTTGTTTCCAAACAAACCATGGTATAGATATGGGTGGTCGTGATAAAACATCTCTCTTCTGGATAGTTTGAACCATAATCTTTCATGGCTGCAAACACACCTTCATTATGTGTGTTCTTGATCCTACTGAAGAAATGGTGGAACATGTTGTAGATTAAATATTGCAACCCTAAGTCCACAAGAAGGTTACTTGTCCCGATTTTTGTAAATGTCTTTAAGATGCTCATCCTTCTTGAGTAATACCAACCACTATCATCGGTTGCAATGCTTCTAATGGAAAGTCATTTTTTGCAATAACCAAAGGCTAGTAGGTTCATTCACTCTAATACCACTGTAATGAATCAAGCTCTGGATCAATAGATTTTTTATTTATTTCTTATTGGATTGACAGAGGTTGTCATTCAATATTATTAAGATAGATAACAGATTTCCCAAATTATAAATGAAATAAATTATGAATATGAAATCTAATTCAAATATTAATTTGATTATGGAAATTTGATAAATAAATATAATAGTTGTTTCTAATTAATCAATTAAAATCATGTGGTAGCTTTGAATATAAATATACCTATCATTGATATATAGGCCTTGAGAATTGGGATGCCTTTCCTGATCGATACTTTGTACTCATGCATCTAACTTTGCGTCCTTTCTGGATTATATGCTTGAAACGTGTACTCCCATATTATAATTTTTTTCTCATATAGACCAATCCCACACTAGGTAATTCATTAATAAAAATAAGTCCACAAATTGATTACCTCGATCTTCCCTTCTTATTCTCTTTTATACTCAAAAAATACACAATTGAATCTTGATAGAAATATCACAATTTGACACATTGTAGAAAATACCTCCTACTTATCAATTGATGAGCTAAAGGGGCTCTATAATGAATGTTTCATAAGGCACAACACTTGCTTAAGGTTTTGCAAATGGGGTTGCAAGCTAAGTGGGCTTAACCTTGGGGAAAAAACTTTGTGGTTAAGTGCTTGAGCTAGAGTAGTACTGGGATGGGTGACCTCTAGGGAAGGCCTACTGCCTCACTTCTGTGAGCATCACCTATATGCAATGATTGATAAGTGGGCCATTCATTATCATGAGAGATGGGTTCTTGTGAACTCAGCCCTCTTTCAATCCATTTCAGCCTTGGGACCGTATAGGAAGCTGGAGGTCATACCAAGTACGAGATCAACAAGTTTGTATAAGAAATCTTAAAAATAGAGAATAGTGTGAATAATTCTTATCTTATCTTCTCCAAAAGTTCATCAACAACCTTCATTCGAGCCTCTCAAGGCTTTACATAGTGTTTTAAACCCCTTGTCTAACTGATCCACATCCTCCACTAACTAAAAACCAACTTTCAAAACAAGTAATCGTTGCATTTCAAATTTGTTGCTTTAAGCAACTTACAAATTTGCAACTTTAGACTCCTCCAACCTAAGGGATTGATCTGGTGGAACATAGATCAAGCCGACTCCACATGTTTCGGTGTGAAAGAGGACCATTTCTAGTGTAAACATACCTATTTGGATGTGTTGGAACAGTCTGCTTGATCACACAAGTTGCAGAACGAAAATTGCACCACTTTGCACTGCTTGCATTTGATGTTTATTCCATCAAGTCAAAATCCGCCACCATGGGAAAACAACTCCAAGATATCCAAAACTGAGAGAGGTTTTTCTAGAGGGGGTAAGTGCGATCCTATAGGATCAAACAATAAGTTTCTAAGCATCATTATATCCACGTAATAACATGTTGAAGTTTGCAACCATTTTGCAGTTTGGACCCTTAAGGGATCAATCCGGTGGAACATAGCTCGAAGCATTCAATGTGTTTCGGTGTGAAACAATACCATGCATAACATAAAAATACCTATTTGTATGTGTTGGAACAATTATTTTGGTCATACGAATTGTAGAGAAAAAGTTGCACCACTTTGCAACTTTGCACAACTTGAATTTGACACTTTTTCCATCAAGGGGAAACCCGCCGCCACGAGAAAACCACTCCAAGATAGCCAAAACAGAGAGATTTTTTTCTAGAGGGGCCCAACGTTTTCCTGTAGGATTAGACAATAAGTTTCTAAGTATAATGGTATCCAAGTAATAGCATGTTGAAGTTTGCAGCCATTTTGCACTTTGGACCCTTAAGGGATCGATCTGGTGGAACATAGCTCAGAGTGATTCCATGTGTTTCAGTGCAAAAGAGGACCATGCCTAGCATAAAAATTTCTATTAGGATGTGTTGGAATAGTCTGCTTGGTCACACAAGTTGCAAAACAAAAGTTGCACCACTTTGCAACTTTGAGCTGCTTGCATTTGATGCTTTTTCCATCAAGTGAAAATTTGCCACCACTGGAAAACCACTCTAAGATAGCCAAAACTGAGAGAGGTTTTTGTAGAGGGGATCAATGCAATCCTATAGGATTAGACGATAAGTTTCTAAGCATCATGGTATCCGAGTAATAGCATGTTGAAGTTTGCACATTTTGCACTTTGGACCCTTAAGGGATCGATCTGATGGAACATAGCTCAGAGCGATTCTAGGTGTTTCAGTGCAAAAGAGGACCATTCCTAGCATAAATGTACCTATTCGGATGTGTTGGAGTAGTTAGTTTGGTCACATGAGTTTCAGAGCAAAAGTTGCACCACTTTGTAACTTTGCACAACTTGAATTTGACATTTTTTCTATCAAGTAAAAAACCGCCGCGACGAGAAAACCACTCTGAGATAGCCAAAACCGAGAGAGGTTTTTCTAGAGGGCCATAATGCATTCCTCTAGGATTAGATGAGAAGTTTCTAAGTGTAACGGTATCTATGTAATAGAATGTTGAATTTTTCAGCCATTTGGCACTTTGGACCCTTCAGGGATCGATCTAGTAGAACATAGATCAGAGCGATTCCACATGTTTCGGTGCAAAAGAGGACCATGCCTAGCATAAAAACACCTATTAGGACATTTTGGAATAGTCTACTTGGTAACACGAGTTGCAGAAAAAAAGTTGTAAATCGTTTACATGACCTTTATATGACCTTTTTCACATTGTTTACATTTCAAAATTCAAAGTTTGCAAATTTTCCTATTCAACGCATTTATAGAACAAGGTGCTACTACACCAAAAATGAACTCAAACCTTACAGTATTTGAGTATATCTCATTATGTAATTAAATCTTATTACAATGCCTCAGGCACTTCATTCTCATAGATCTTTTACAATGTTACTCATACATTCGAGATTCTCTTTAAATGTCTACATCAGAGGTGCTCAGTATGAGGTTAACTTCAAATGAGTGACTTGATATTTCCTCACTAAGCTTCACATGATCTTTTATAATGGCTTGAAATCAAAATTGAGATTTGTCAAGATCATCAAAATAAGGATGTTGCATTTCTTTTTTGGTTGAGATTCTCTTTGATGGCTCTTAAATCAACATTTTCTACAATGAAAGATCAATCAATTTTTAGTAGTTTACTTACAAATACGCAAAGTAAAAGAGAAAAAGAAAGAGCATCCAAAATGGAAAAATTAAATAAAAATAGATGGAAGGCACTTACCGATGTTGCATGCAAGCTTCAAAATAAGGATGTTGCATTGCTTTTATGGCTGACATTCTCTTGGATGCCTCATATATTTGCATTTTTTGCAAGGGTACACCAATCACTGTAAAAGAAGATGATAGCATTGGCATCAAAAAAATTAATGTGCATACAATTATAAATTAATAAGAACCAATGTGCATATACTTAAAAATTAATCCAATGAACTATCTGGGTTTGCTCTACTCTTTAGTATTGCCTCATGGTCAGACTCACGGACCTTCCATAACGTCTTTTTCAAAGGTCTATCCCCATATTTGGTCAAATGAACATTGGATGCCATGACAAGGTTCAACTAATGAAGAATCTTACAATGCATTTCAAAGTCCTGAAATATCCAATGTTTAACACTTGAATGTGCGTACCTTCTAGACCATGTTCCAGTAACGACAACTGAGCCTGTAGGGTATTCGATGTTTTCTCCATATATAACTGGGGCCTCAAAAAAAATTTGGTCTTAACACAATGACACAAGTAATAGTTTGTTCCCTCTTCATTTTCTTCATTTGCAATAACTGCATAAACATGCCCTACATTGATATGTGCAAAAAATCTCTTGAAATTTGTCAACATTATGAATACAGTACAAAATAAGTTAACGATATGGAATTTAAACAACTAAGAAAGTAGATATATCACCTGGTTGAACTAGATCTGATACGTGGTCAAAGTCGACCAATGATTCCATCTGTTTTAGTTCCAATGCTGTTGGAGGGCGATACATGTGAAGTGGGCTAAGATAACTTGTGAACCATTTTTCAACCCACTCCCCTGACTCACAATCATTCCAGGCTTGCATTGTACATGAAGAACAGAAGCATGCCATCTTTCGTGTATTGACTAAATGAACCTGCATTTGAGCTAAGGAAAGAGTGTACCTCACTTGATCATGTTAGTGTACAATAGTCTTCATATGGTGTAATGTTAGTATCATCCATCAACCAAAAAAATATACAAACTGAAGACTTACCTTCATTACCTAGACCCATCAAATCCTTACACCACTCGACGATTGATTTTGCATCTGTCAACTTTGCACTGTCTTTATACTTTAATTCTTCTCATGCTAATGTTATTTTCACACATGCTCCTACACCATCATGCTCCCCCTTTCGATGTCTAGCCTCACAAAAGTTCCACATATGTTGAACACCTATGATGACATGCATCCTACACAACCAGTAGAACATGCATGAGTTATTGAACTATGTTGCACAGTTATTAGACCATATTATATTTTGATCATATTCTATGCCCCTCTGAGCCAAACCACTATAGAACATCTAGAAGCAACCTTGCATGAACTCTGAAGAATGTGTGCGATCATCACTAATACAAAAGTGGTACTCCCTCAATACCTTCCTTTTCTCATCTTTACTACCAGATGCATGAATGAATGCTATGTGCACAAATATCAAAACTTGTGTAGATTTTTAATACTGTGACTGCACCTCATGTTGTGGATGTAGGGTGTAGTTCTCTACAAATTTAACCATGGATACTATGCTTCCAACTAGAAAGGTGTCCTTGCATAGCTTGAACTACGTGTCCAACCATCAGGCTCTACGGGTATGTGTTGCATACTCAGATAATATATTGTCACAAAATGTGGTCATAAATTGGTACACTGGAATCTTCTCAATTACCAAATCACACCTTTTTTCTTGAGACCCATCTTTTGTAGCATATGCCACTATTTTATACTTCCCAAAATCTAGTTTTTGTCCCACCTCATATGTGCTTTCCATATGTTGACATACTGGCATATGCTGGAAGCCACCGCAACGCTCGCATGAACCATCCAAGCATGTTGTCCTATAGAATATTTGGCCATCTTGTATTTCACATAAAAAATTTGATAACAACTCTCTTGAAGATTTTTGTGGGGCCACTATGCCACAATCCTGCAAAACATCGTTAGTATGAAAATCTAAACATATAGAACGATAAACATCATAATGGTTAGAAAATTCAATATGTAGTCTACAACAAAAAGTAGTGCGTGTGTGATTTATCTTGACATAAAAAGGTTTAAATAGTTCAAAAAATATTTGAGAAATACTAATTTGAGGATAATCATTTTCAAATTTCCAAAAAAACTGGGTTTGAGTCATATCCAAAAAATGCTTTGGATGTGGCTCACGATTTTGATTACCGATTCTCCTTCTTACCACATCCCTTTGATTCAGAGATGGCCTTGTGTTATTCTTCCAATAATCTTCAATTAGTGTTCTCAAGGCTTCGACAACTTCTTTATCTTTTCATGACAGTCTCCCCGAGAATGCCCATAATTCATTTGTACCATTGCCCTCAATTCTTTGCCGCCTTTGATGGCTCTTGATGAAAAACTTCTACTAATTCCTATTTGTTCACTAGTCCTTTTAATTAGGCAAGCTCTCTTTGTTTGAAAACTTACCAAAGTCAATGTAATGACACGTCGGGTGACATTACTATCCTTTGAGCATGAGGTCTTACCCACACTCTCATAAGCATCCATTATATTCTTCACAATAGTTTCTTCACTCGATGCATTCGATGTTCTCAACCCGAGAGTCTTCATGATGTTCCTATACTTTACACCCCGCATCATTTCAAAAAATAGTTGACATCTTGTAGTCTCATTTATCCTTTCAAAGAATCATTCCCAAATCTTATCAGCATATCTTCTACAAGTGCGTGTTAAAATATTACCTTCCATGTGCTGAAAAATCTCATCATCAATATTAATCAAATACTTTGGCTTTTGATGCAAAATTCTTGGTGGTGTTCTCCTAGGTACATACATCTCAACATTAGGAATTTCATCAATATTTAATTGTAGTGGGCTAGATTTCATACCTTTGATCAAGGGTGGAGAAGAATACATACCTTGAGGTTCACATGGGGATGATGACATACCTTCTTTGTCAATTTCGAGTGATGATGTACTCTCAACTTGAGATGTGTTGGATGGTGTCCAAAAATATTCACTTGCAGTACATGTTGTCCCTCCATATTCACTTGCAGTAGATGGTGTCTGTCCATATTCACTTGTGCTAGATGGTGTCCCTCCATATTCTCTTGTGCTTAATGGTGTCCCTTCATATTCACTTTTCGTAGAGGGTGTGTCTCCAACTACGGTATCTGAATCTATCTTACGATGATGCTTCCGCATTTGTGCTTGTTGTGCTGCCAATTCCTATTCTATTTTTGATGGTTGAGGTTCTACTAAAATCGGGTTGTTTTCATCAATTGTTTCCAATTTATTTTTTTCACGATATTTCGCCACCCGAACTCTCTCCTTTTCTTTCAAGGTTTCATTCTCTTCGTCTGTTAGTTTCCTCTTTGTCTTTTTCTTCAGCATGGCAGATAATTTTATTTTTACCATGGTGATGAGACGAATATTAGTTCCTAAAAAATGTATCCATTCAAGTTAATTGAGAAATATTTCATTGAAGGCTTCATTTAAATAATACTTACAATCATCGTGTACAAAATTTAACCTAGCATGTAGACAAATGTGTACAAATTATGGAAGGACTAGGCTCGCCAAAGCACATTTCTATAAAAAGTGAATAACCATGATGGTGATTCTGAAAACTAATGAGTGAATGGCATTTTGAGTGTTTGATAAGTTTGTGGTGTAGGAACACCTTGACAATCTATGCTTCCATTTTGAAATTTGATTCAATTTTGGGTATCTTCATGTTGTAAGAGGGTCATTAAAGACATTTTCCATGTTTTGGGTATATGAGATTTCAAAGGCACATTGTTTGTTAGTTATAGGCATTGGGGGGAGTTGGTTGTCATTGAAAAGGGTTTAAACAACCTCCATTGGATCGAAGGGAGGATTTTTGTTCATTTTGAAATCCATTTTTTTGATTAAAAAATGTTGTTTTCTAGAAATTCACTAGTATTTTTTCATTTTCTTACACTTTTATAGATCTATACAACCTCCCCCTGATAGAAAAAAATAAAATATTGTACGCACATGTCTTAAATCTCTAATGCATCAGTTTTGAGGGCTTAACAGTACGTTTGAAAGGAGCAATTGACAATTTTCTGAAACTGCTCATTTGAAGCTAGTCAAGGGTTTGAGTGGGATTTAATTATGAAATGACCATCCCACCTACTGTTATGACTTTTTTATTAGTGGGATGGCATGTGCATTGTTATATTAGGGTCTTTTATTGTTTAACATTCCTTGGAATGAAACTAATGACAATAGGATGGGGTTCTTAGGCTGAAACAAGCACTTTTCCATGAGAATTTGAGGAACCAAGGAGTGATTTTGAAAAGGTATTGAAGGAGTGGTATATGTAATGAAATTTTGACCTTGTGCAAGGTATTTTGAAGATTTTGTATGCTTTGGAATGGTCTGGAAAGGCCCGAGTATAGGAGTTTCTATAAACCCTCCCTCTTTGCATTGAAAAATGGGGATTTTTGTATTGGAAGCCTAGTTGAGCGGGTAAGGTCCTAAGACCTAGAAAATATCTTGTTTTGAGACCTAATTAAATAATTTTTTTGGGTTTGGAAGTCTAGTGTGAGGATCGAAGGGTAGTTCCTTTGTAAAATTGGCCTACTTGGAGGCCTATAATAGTGAAAAGGTCAGTTTTCTTAAAGTTTTCCCAAAGGAGTTATGTGATGGGTTAAGTTATGTCTTGTAACTCTAAAATGGGTGCTAGAATCATTCTTTTATTTTCCCGATGTCAGAAATTTTTGGAGTTAACGGCCCAAAACCGGTTTTGCACAATAACTAGATTCCAAGGGTGAAATGTGGGAAATAGTGTTTATGTTTGTTGTCCAGCTTGGAGGAGTGTTGGGATTGGTCCATTACGTATTTTTAATCTTGTTAGATGCCTTGGTTTGGGAGATACATGTGACAGTTTGCAAATGCTTTTCTACTAGTAATTTGGATAGTGAACAAAGCACCTTAGTTTGTGTGTAAGGGCATACTTCTGAAAGGTTTCATTTTTGTTGTACTAACTCAAAAAATGATTTATTAAGCAAAGAATGGTTTGGTTGCTCCTTAAGAATTATAGTTTGTGTTTGTAAACAATGTTGTGATTATGGAAGATTTAAGACAACTTGTGAATGACATAATCATTGGTTGATGGTTTGAGGAACATAGTTGATTGTAATAAGTTATTTTCAAGATTTTCAAGGTGTTTCGAAGGTCCTTAAAAGGAATTGGGAACTCTTAATGATAATTTGAGTATACGAATCAATTTTTTTGTGAAGGGAAATATAGTTGAATAAGTGTGTCAAGAAAGGTGTTGATTTCTTTCTTTGTACTGCATCAGTTTGTGCAGAGGTATTGGAAGGTGTTTGGACCTTTCAGAGGAATGGGAGAGGCTTGGAGCTATATTAAAGGATGAATTTTGGTGAATGGTTATGATTTTCTAATAAATTTTATGCTATCTTACAATCAATTTTATGATGGTTAATCTATTTTTTTAAGTCTAACAAAGAGTTGAAACCAACTTATAATGTTTTGATGAAAAGATGATTGAGTTTGTTTGTTGATCTTCTTCAATTTAATTCAGGGTCAGAAGTACCCTTGATGATTTGTGGATCCTAGTAGATGTTTTGCATCAAGTTTGAAATAGTAATTGGAAAGTGTATATAATGGTAATTTAAAATGTGCATTGACAACCTAAGGTTATAATGACAAACAAAAATGAAAGCAAGCCATAATAGAATGAAAGAAAATTTGTAAAGACTTCACATACCTGAGAAACCAAACTTTCAAATAAAGGATTTCAACCCAATTATGTAGCCTTAGCTTCTTCTTTCTTTAAACTCCACAACAATTTGTCCTGTTCAAAAGCTTGTTCCCCTCCAAACTTCAATTGTATATCATTTTTCAATGGAATTCAAACTTCAATTGATATTATATGTCTTTCAACATGGAAAATCTGCCATTTTATGCAAAGGTGGTAGAAATATCATGGAAAAGGTGATGTAATGTAAAAAACATGCTTGCACACTTCACAACATCATCAAAAAGCCATTTTTTGTCGGAGCATGTGCAAAACCAAGGGAATATGCAGACTGTGGGAATTGAAATCATGGGTATATAGATTTTTTTACTGTTTTAGTGGAGCACAACACGCGCTCACATTATAATGCAAGCAGGTTATGTGAAATATGGGTTTCTTTGTACATTTATTTTATCCCTCTTTGTCTTTACCCTGTATCCTAATTCTATATTAGTCCCCTAGACCCTTAAAGTAGAGAAGATAGAGGTGAGTGTGTGTATGTGTGTGTGTCTATGAGAGAGAGAGGTAGAGGGAGAGTGGGAGAGAAAGAGGGAGAGTGATGGAGGGAGAGAGAGAGGGAGAGAGAGAGGGAGGGATAGGGAGAGGGTTAGAAATAGAAAGTGGGAGACATGGGGATAGATAGGGAGGGAGAGAGGGGGAGAGTGGGAGAAAGAGAGAAAAAGGGAGAGAGCGAGGGAGAGTGAGAGGGAGTGGGAGAAAAAGAGAGTGGGAGAGAAAGAGGGAGAGAGAGAGAGAGAGGGAGGGAGAGGGAGAGGGGGAGAAAGATATAGTGGGAGAGATGGAGATAGAGAGGGAGGGAAAGAGTGAGGGAGGGAGAGAGATGGAGAGAGAAGGAGAGGGAGAGGGAGAGAGGGAGGGACACGTAGAGGGTTAGAAATAGAAATTGGGAGACATGAATATAGATAGGGAGGAAGAGAGGGTGAGAGTGGGAGAAAGAGAGAGTGGGATAGAAAAAGGGAGAGAGGGAGCGAGAGGGAACGTGAGAGAAAGATGGAGAGAGGGAGGGAGTAGGAGACGAGGAGAAAGAGATAGTGGTAGAGAGAGGGAGAGAGGGAGGGAGAGGGAGAGGGAGAGGGAGATGGGGATAAATAGATAGTGGGAGAGAAACCCTCAACCCTTAACCCTTAAACCCTAATCCCTCAACCCCTATACCATCTTAATCCCTCAACCCTCAACCCTTCAACCCTAATCCATCTACACCTATACCCTCTTAATCCTTGAACCCTCAACCCTAATCCCTCTACCCCTATACCCTCTTGATACTTGAACCCTCAACCCTCAATCCTTCAACCCTAATCCCTCTAACACTATACCCTCTTAATCCTTGAACCCTCAACCCTCAACCCTTCAAACCTAATCCCTATACCCTCTTAATCCTTGAACCCTCAACCCTCAACCCTTAAACACTAATCACTCAACCCCTATACCCTCTTAATCCCTCAACTCTCAACCCTTAAACCCCAATCCCTCAACCCCTACACCATCTTAATCCCTAAACCCTCAACCCTTAAACCCTAACCCCTCAACCCCTATACCATCTTAATCCCTCAACCCTTCAACCCTAATCCCTTAACCCCTATACCTTCTTAATCCCTCAAACCTCAACCCTCAACCCTCAACCCTCAACCCTCAACCCTAATCCCTCTACCCCTATACCCTCTTAATCTTTGAACCCTCAACCCTCAACCCTTAAACCCTAATCCCTATACCCTCTTAATCCCTGAACCCTAAAACCTTAACCCTTCAACCCTAATCCCTCTACCCCTATACACTCTTAATCATTGAACCCTCAACCCTAATCCATCTACCCCTATACCCTCTTAATCCTTAATCCTTGAACCCTCAAACCTCAACCCTTCAACCCTAATCCCTCTACCCCTATACCTCCTTAATCCTTGAACCCTCAACCGTCAACCCTTACACCCTAATCCATCAACCCCTATACCCTCTTAACCCCTCAACCCTCAACCCTTACATCCTAATCCCTCAAAACCTATACCATCTTAATCCTTGAACCCTCAACCCTTAAACCCTAATCCATCAACCCCTATAACCTCTTAATCCCTCAACCCTCTACCCCTATACCCTCTTAATCCTTGAACCCTCAACCCCTATACCCTCTTAATCCTTGAACCATCAACCCTTAAACCCTAATCCCTCAACCCCTATACCCTCTTAATCCTTGAACCATCAACCCTTAAACCCTAATCCCTCAACCCCTATACCCTCTTAAATCCTAAACCCTCAACCCTTCAACCCTAATCCCTCTACCCCTATAGCCTCTTAATCCTTGAACCCTAAACCCTTAAACCCTAATCACTTAACCCCTATATCCTCTTAATCCCTCAACCCACAACTCTTAAACCATAATCCCTCAACCCCTATACCATCTTAATCCTTGAACCCTCAACACTTAAACCCTAATCCCTCAAACCCTATACCCTATTAATCCCTCAAACCTCAACCCTCTACCATTCAACCCTTCAACCCTAATCCCTCTACCCCTATACCCTATTAGTCCTTAAACCCTCAACCCTTAAACACTGATCCCTCAACCCCTATACCCTCTTAATCCCTAAACCCTCAACCCTTAAATCCTAATCCCTCAACCCCTATACCCTCTTAAATCCTGAACCCTCAATCCACAACCCTTCAACCGTTATCCCTCTACTCCTATACCCTCTTAATCATTGAACCTACAACCCTCAACCATTCAACCCTAATCCCTCTACCTCTATACCCTCAACCCTCAACCTTTAAACCCTAATCTCTCAACCCCTATACCCTCTTAATCCCTGAACCCTCAACGCTTAAACCCTAATTCGTCAACCCCTATACCATCTCAATCCTTGAACCCTCAACCCTCAAACCCTAATCCCTCAACCCCTATACCCTCTTAATCCCTCAACCCTCAACCCTTCAACCCTAATCCCTCTACCCCTATACCCTCTTAATCCTTGAATCTGCAACCCTTAAACCCTAATCCCTATACCCTCTTAATCCATGAACCCTCAACCCTCAACCCTTCAACCCTAATCCCTCTACCCCTACACCCTCTTAATCTTTGGAATCTCAACCCTTAAACCCTAATCTATCAACCCTTATACCATTTTAATCCCTAAAACTTGAACCCTTAAACCCTAATCCCGCAACCCCTATACCCTCTTAATTCTTGAACCCTTAACCCTTAAACCCTAATCCCCCAAACCTCAACCCTCGACCCTTCAACCCTAATCCCTCTACCCCTATACCTTCTTAATCCTTGAACCCTCAACCCTCAACCCTTAAACCCTAATCCCTATACCTTCATAATCCCTAAACCCTCAACCCTTCAACCCTAATCCCTCTACCCCTATACTCTCTTAATCTTTGAACCCTCAACCCCCAACCCTTATACCCTAATCCCTCAACCCCTATACCCTTTTAATCCCTCAACCCCTATACCCTCTTAATTCCTGAGCCCTCAACCCTCAACCCTAATCCATCTACCCCTATACCCTCCTAATCCTTTAACCCTCCACCCTCAACTCTTAAACCCTAATCCCTATACCCTCTTAATCCCTGAACCTTGAACTCTGAACACTACAACCCCTATCCCTCTACCCACATACCCTCTTAATCATTGAACCCTCAACCCTTAAACCCAAATTCCTCAAACCCTATACCCTCTTAATCCTTGAACCCTCAACCCTAATCCCTCTACCCCTATACAATCTTAATATTTGAACCCTCAACCATTAAACCCTAATCCCTCAACCCCTATACCCTCTTAATCCCTGAACCCTCAAACTTGAAACCCTAATCCCCCAACCCCTATACCATCTTAATCCTTGAGCCCTCAACCCTTAAACCCTAATCCCTCAAACCCTATACCCTCTTAATCCTTCAACCCTCAAGCCTCAACCCTTCAACCCTAATCCCTCTACCCCTATACCCTCTTAATCCTTGAACCCTCAACCCTCAACCCTTAAACCCTAATCCCTATACCCTCTTAATCCCTGAACCTTAAAGCCTGAACCCTTCAACCCTAATCCCTCTACCCCTATACCCTCTTAATCTTTGAACCCTCAACCCCTAAACCCTCTTAATTCCTAAAACCTCAACCTTTAGAACCTAATCCCTCAACCCCTAGACAATCTTAATCCCTAAACCCTAAAACCTTAAACCCTAATCCCTCAAACCCTATGCCCTCTTAATCCCTCAACCTTGAAACCTTCAACACTAATCCCTCTACCCCTATATCCTCTTAATCCCTGAACCCTAAACCAGTAAACCCGAATCCCTCAACCCCTATACCATCTTAATCATTGAACCCCCAACCCTTAAACCCTAATCCCTCAACCCCTATACCCTCTTACTCACTCAACCTTCAACCCTTAAACCCTAATCCCTCAACCGCTATAGCCTATTAATCCGTCAACCCTCAACCCTCAACCCTTCAAACCTAATCCCTATACCCTCTTAATCCCTGAACCCTGAACCCTGAACCCTTCAACCCTAATCCCTCTACCCCTCTACCCTCTTAATCCTTGAACCCTCAACCCTAATCCCTCTACCCCTATACCATCTTAATCCTTGAACCCTCAACCCTCAACCCTTCAACTCTAATCCCTCTACCCCTATACCGTCTTATTCCTTGAACCCTCAACTCTCAACCCTTAAACCGTAATCCCTCAACCCTTATACCCTCTTAAGCCCTCAACCCTCAACCCTTAAACCCTAATCCCTCAACCCTTATACAATCTTAATGCATGAACCCTCAACCCTTATACCCTAATCCCTGAACCCCTATACCCTCTTTATCCCTCAACACTCAACCCTTAACCCTTCAACCCTAATCCCTCTACCCTGATACCCTCCTAATCCTTGAACCCTAAACCCTCAACCCTTAAACCCTAATCCCTCAACCCCTATACCCTCTTAAATCTTGAACCATCAACCCTCAATCCTCAACCCTAATCCATCTACCCCTATACACTCTTAATCCTTGAACCCTCAACCCCTATACTCTCTTAATCCCTGAACCCTCAACCCTTAAACCCTAATCCCTCAACCCCTATATCATCTTAATCCTTCAACCCTCAACCCATAAACCCTAATCCCTCAAACCCTATACCCTCTTAATCCCTCAACTCTCAACCATCAACCCTTCACCCCTATACCCTCTACCCTATACCCTCTTAATTCCTGAACCCTCAACCCTCAACCCTTCCATCCTAATACCTCTACCCCTATTCCCTCTTAATCCTTCAACCCTGAACCCTTAACCCTTAAATCCTAATCCCTCAACCCCTATATCCTCTTAATTCTTGAACCCTCAACCCTTAAACCCTAATCCCTTAACCCCTATATTATCTTAATCCATGAAACCTGAACCCTTAAACCCTATCCCCCAACCCCTATACCCTCTTAATCACTCTATATACACCTAAAAACGGTCTGGAGCATCTGATTAATTAAATACAAATCATTTGATTGACTATCCTAATTACCTCTACTTTTGAATAAATAGAAATATTTATTTATATAGTTCACATTTAAATTCATCTTAATTAAATAAACAAAATTAAATACTTTGTTCGATTTAATTATCAAATCCCTATTTTAATCTATCACATCCATCTTAAATTAATTAAATAAAGACAAAACATTTTACTGATTAATTGTCGTATTCCTCTATTTAATTTAATAAATAACTATCCTATAGTTCATTTTATTAAATTATTTATCTCTCTTTTGCTAATTTAAATAAATCAAAATATTTGAATTAAAGCACAAAGAATATTCCATTTATATTCTCTCAAAAATGAATTAGATATCCTATGTCTAATTTATGTCAAAATCAGGTCTAAATTAATTGATTGAAAATTCACGGGAAGTTTTTGGAGACAAATTGGAGACAAATTTGAAATTTGATCTCTCAATTCTCCCCCATCAATCCTTCCTCTTCTCTTGCCTGGTGTTTTCATGGGTAGAGACAATCTCCATCTTTCTCTCAATCTCCTCCATCTATCACCATTGAATTCTCCAGATTGAATCCAAGCCTCTCAAAGCTTTCCCTATGCATTTCTACAGCCAAGAAATCTATAAATACAGCCTCATTCAACCAAGAAAAGGATCTAGATAATCAAGTTTATGCACTCTTACTCTACAACAATTCAAGCATCAAGCATCAAGAATTCACACATCAAGCATCAAGCAATCAAGTTTTCAACCATGGCTGCCTCCTGTAGCTACAATTATCGATTTCATATATGCTAGTTTACATTGTTTATCATTTAGTATTGCATTAGCATCATCTCATTCTTTGAATCATCATTTTAACAATCATAGTGCACTCACGATCTGAGAGCCATCTTGATTTAATAAATCTTTGGAGATATAGAGCAATATGATGATTTTGATAGATAATTCCTTTGAATTGATTCATTTAACTTGTCTATTGATATAATGTCGTATTAAGAAGTGTCTTTTATGCTTATTCACTTATTACACACTCTTAAATCCTAATCCCTCAACCCCTATATCCTCTTAATCCTTGAACCCTCAACCCTTAAACCCTAATCCCTCAACCCCTATATTATCTTAATCCCTCAACCCCTATACCCTCTTAATCACTCAACCCTCAACCCTTAAACCCTATTCCTTCAACCCCTATACGCTCTTAGTCCCTCAACCCTCAACCCCTATACCCTCTTAATCTCTTAATCCTTGAACCCTCAACCCTCAACCCATAAACCCTAATCCATATACCCACTTAATCCCTGAATCCTCAACCCTCAACCCTTCAACCCTAATCACTCTACCCCTATACCCTCTTAATCCTTGAACCCTCAACCCTAATCCCTCTACACCTATACCATCTTGATCCTTGAACCCTCAATCCTCAACCCTCAACTCTTAAAACCCTAATCCCTCAACCCATATACCCTCTGAATCCATCAACCCTCAACCCATAAACCCTAATCCCTCAACCCTTATACCATATTAATCCATGAACCCTCAATCCCTATATCCTCTTAATCTCTCAGCCCTCAACCCTCAACCCTTCAACCCTAATCCCTATACCCCTATACCCTCTTAATACTTGAACACTCAAACCTTAAACCCTAACCTGTCAACCCATATACCCTCTTAATCCCTGACCCTCAACCCTTAAACCCTAATCCCTCTACCTCTCTACCCTCTTAAATCTTGAACCTTCAACCCTCAACCCTTCAACTCTAATCCCTCTACCACTATACCCTCTTATTGCTTAAACCCTCAACCCTCAACCCTAATCCCTCTACCCCCATACCCTCTTAATATTTAAACCCTCAACCCTCAACCCTTACACCCTAATCCCTCAACCCCTATACCCTCTTAATCCATGAACCCTCAACCCTTAAGCCCTAATCCCTCAACCCCTATACCATCTTAATCCCTGAATGCTCAACCCTTAAAACCTAATACATCAACCCTTCAACCCTAATCCCTCTAACCCTATACCCTCTTAATCATCAAACCTTCATCCCTCAACCCTTGAACCCTAATCCCTATACCATCTTAATCCCTGAACCCTCAACCTTGAACTATTTAACCCCTATCTCTCTACCCCTATACCCTATTAATCTTTGAACCCTCAACCCTTAAATCCTAATCCATCAACCCCTATACCCTTTTAATCCCTGAACCCTCAACCCTTAAACCCTAATCCCTCAACCCCTATACCCTCTTAATCCCTGAACCCTCAACCCTCAACCCTTTAACACTAATCCCTCTACCCCTATACACTCTTAATCCTTGAACACTCAACCCTGAACCCTCCAACCCTAATCCATCTACCCCTATACACTCTCTTAATCTTTCAACCCTCAATCATCAACCCTTAAACCCTAATCCCTCAACCCCTATACCCTCCACCCTTAAACCCTAATACCTCAACCCCTATACCATCTTAATCCCCAAACACTCAACCCCTAAAACCTAATCCCTCAACCCCTATACCCTTTTAATCCCTCAATCCTCAACTTTCAACCCTTCAACCATAATCCCTCTACCCCTATACCCACTTAATCCTTGAACCCTCAACCGTTAAACCTTAAACCCTAATCCCTATACCCTCTTAATCCCTGAACCCTGAACCCTGAACCCTTCAACCCTAATCCCTTAGCTCCTATACCCTTTTAATCCTTGAACCCTGAACCCTTAAACCTTAATCCCTCAACCCCTATACCCTCTTAATTCCCTATCAACCTTTAAACCCTAATCCCTCAACCCCTATACCATCTTAATCCTCGAATGCTCAAACCTTAAATTCTAATCCCTCAACCCCTATACCCTCTTAATCCATCAACCCTCAACCCTAATACCTCTACCCCTATACCCTCTTAATCCTTGAACCCTCAACCCTCAACCCTTAAACCCTAATCTATGTACCCTCTTAATCCCTCAACCCTCAACCCTCAAAACTTCAACCCTAATCCCTCCACCCCTATACCCTCTTAATATTTGAACCCTCAACCCTTAAACCCTAATCCCTCAACCTATATACCCTTTTAATCCCTTAACCGTCAACCTTTAAACCTTAATCATTCAACCCCTATACCCTCTTAATTCGTTAACCCTCAACCCTCAACCCCTCAACCCTAATCCCTCTACCCCCATACCCTCTTAATCCTTGACCCCTAAACCCTCTACCCTTAAACCCTATACCATCTTAATCCGTGAAACCTCAACCCTAAAACCCTAATCACTCAAATCCTATACCCTCTTAATCCCTCAACATTGAACCCTCAACCCTTCAACCCTAATCCCTCTACCCCTATACCCTCTTAATCCTTGAACCCTAAACCCTCCACCCTTAAACCCTAATCTCTATACCCTGTTAATCCCTGAACCCTGAACCCTGAACCTTGAACCCTTCAACCCTAATCCCTCTACCCCTATACCCTCTTAATCTTTGAACACTCAACCCTTAAACCCTAATCCCTCAAACCCTATACCCTTTTAATCCCTAAATCCTGAACACATAAACCCTAATCCCTCAACGCCTATACCCTCTTAATTCCTGAACCCTCAACCCCCAACTCTTCAACTCTAATCCCTCTACTCCTATACCCTCTTAATCATTGAACCCTCAACCCTCAACCCTTAAACCCTAATACTTTAACCCCTATACCCTCTTAATCCTTGAACCCTGAACCCTTAAACCCTAATCCCTCAACCCCTATACCATCTTAATCCATGAATCCTCAACCCTAAAACCCAAATCCCAAATCCCTCAACCCCTATACCCTCTTAATCCCTCAACCCTCAACCCTTAAACCCTAATCCCTCAACCCCTATACCATCTTAATCCCTCAACCCTCAACCCTCAACCCTTCAACCCTAATCCCTCGAACCCTATACCCTCTTAATCCTTGAACCCTCAACCCTCCACCCTTAAACCCTGATCCCTCAACCCCTACACCCTCTTCATCCCTAAACACTCAACCCTCAACCCTTCAACCCTAATCCGTCTACCCCTATACCCTCTTAATCCTTGAACCCTCAACACTCAATCCTTAAACCATACTCCATCTAAACATATACCCTCTTAATCCCTGAACCCTCAACCCATAAACCCTAATCCCTCAAACCCTTTACCCTCTTAAATATTGAACCATCAACCCTCAAACCTTCAACCCTAATCCCTCTACCCCTATACCCTCTTAATCCTTGAACCCTCAACCCTCAACCCTGCAAACCTAATCCCTCTACTAATATTCCCTCTTAATCTTTAAACCTTGAACCCTCAACCCTATACCCTAATCCCTCAACCCCTATACCCTCTTAATCCTTGAACCCTTAACGCTTAAACCCTAATCCCTCAACCCCTATACCATCTTAATCCATGAACAATCAACCCTTAAACTTTAATCCCTCAACCCCTATACCCTCTTAATCGGTCAACTCTCAACCCTCAACCTTTAAACCCTAATCCCTCTACCCCTATATTGTCTTAATTCCGGAACCCTCAACCCTCAACACTTCAACCCGAATACCTCTACCCCTATACCCTCTTAATCCTTGAACCCTGAACCCTGAACCCTTAGATCCTTATCCCCCAACCCCTATATCCTCTTAATCCCTGCACCCTCAACCCTTAAACCCTACTCCCTCAACCCCTTAACTATCTTAATCCCTAAACCCTAAACCATTAAACCCTAATCCCTCAACCCCTATACCCTCTTCATCCCTAACCCCTCAACCCTTAAACCCTAATCCTTCAACCCTCAACCCTCAACCCTCAACCCTCAACCCTTCAACCCTTCAACCCTAATCCCTCTACCCCTATACTCTCTTAA
Organism: Sequoiadendron giganteum; assembly: GCA_007115665.2. NCBI lineage: Eukaryota > Viridiplantae > Streptophyta > Pinopsida > Cupressales > Cupressaceae > Sequoiadendron > Sequoiadendron giganteum. The sequence goes on from CM021101.1 coordinate 818,769,763, forward strand.
TCCTTGAACCCTCAACCCTCAACCCATAAACCCTAATCCCTATACCCTCTTAATCCCTGAGCTCTCAACCCTCAAACCTTCAACCCTAATCCCTCTACCCCTATACCCTCTTAATCCTTGAATCCTCCACCCTAATCCCTCTACCCCTATACCTTCTTAATCCTTGAACCCTCAACCCTTCAACTCTAATCCCTCTACCCCTATACCCTCTTAATCCTTGAACCCTCAACCCTCAACCCTTAACCCCTAATCCCTCAACCCCTATACCCTCTTAATCCCTCTACCCACAACCCTTAAACCCTAATCTCTCAACCCATATACCATCTTAATCCATGAACCCTCAACCCTTAAACCCTAATCCCTCAACCCCTAAACCCTCTTAATGCCTCAACTCTCAACCCTTCAACCCTAATCCCTCTACCCCTATACCCTCTTAATCCTTGAACCCTCAAACCTCAACTCTTAGGCCCTAATCCCTCAACCCCTATACCCTCTTAATCCCTGAACCCTCAACACCCAAACCCTAATCCATCAACCCCTACACCCTCTTAAATCCTGAACCCTCAATGCTCAACCCTTGAACCCTAATCCCTCTACCCCTATACCCTCTTAATCCTTGAACCCTCAACCCTCAACCCTAATCCCTCTATTCCTGTTCCCTCTTAATCTTTGAACCCTAAACCCTCAACCCTTATACCCTAATCCCTCAACCCCTATACCCTCTTAATCTCTGAACTCTCAACGCTTAAACCCTAATCCCTCAACCCCTATACCATCTTAATCCGTGAACCATCAACCCTTAAACTCTAATCTCTCAACCCCTATACCCTCTTAATCCCTCAATTCTCAACCCTCAACCTTTCAACCCTAATCCCTCTACCCCTATACCCTCTTAATTCCTAAACCCTCAACCCTCAACACTTCAACTTGAATACCTCTACCCCTATAACCTCTTAATCCTTGAACCCTGAACCCTGAACCCTTAAATCCTTATCCCTCAATGCCTATATCCTCTTAATCCCTAAACCCTCAACCCTTAAACCCTACTCCCTCAACCCCTTAACTATCTTAATCCCTGAACCCTAAACCCTTAAACCTTAATCCCTCAACCCCTATACCCTCTTAATCCCTCAACCCTCAACCCTTAAACCCTAATCCTTCAACCCCTATACCCTATTAATCCCTCAACCCTCAACCCTCAACCCTTAAACCCTAATCCCCTACCCCTATACTCTTAATCCTCTGTGCCCCTCAACCTCAACCCATAAACCCTAATCCCTATACCCTCTTAATCCCTGAACTATCAACCCTCAAACCTTCAACCCTAATCCCTCTACCCCTATACCCTCTTAATCCTTGAACCCTCAACCCTCAACCCTTCAACTCTAACCCCTCTACCCCTATACCCTCTTAATCCTTGAACCTTCAACCCTCAACCCTTAACCCCTAATCCCTCAACCCTTATACCCTCTTAATCCCTCAACCCATAACCCTTAAACCCTAATCCCTCAACCTCTATACCATCTTAATATATGAATCCTCAACCCTTAAACCCTATTCCCTCAACCCCTAAACCCTCTTAATCCCTCAACTCTCAACCCTTCAACCCTAATCCCTCTACCCCTATACCCTCTTAATCCTTGAACCCTCAAACCTCAACTCTTAGGCCCTAATCCCTCAACCCCTATACCCTCTTAATCCCTGAACCCTCACTCCTTAAACCCTAATCCATCAACCCCTATACCATCTTAAATCTTGAACCCTCAACCCTCAACCCTTGAACCCTAATCCCTCTACCCCTATACCCTCTTAATGCTTGAACCCTCAACCCTCAACCCTTCAACCCTAATACCTCTACCCCTATACCCTCTTAATATTTCAACCCTCAACCCTCAACCCTTAAACCCTAATCCGTCAAGCCCTATACACTCTTAATCCCTAAACCCTCTACCCTTAAACCCGAATCCCTCAACCATTATACCATCTTAATCTTTGAACCCTCAATTATTAAACCCTAATCCTTCAACCCCTATACCCTCTTAATCCCTCAACCCTCAACCCTCAACCCTTCAACCCTTCAACCCTTCAACCCTAATCCCTCTACCCCTATACCATCTTAATCCTTGAACCCTCAACCCTTGAAACCTAATCCCTATACTCTCTTAATCACTGAACCCTGAATCCTCAACCCTTTAACCCTAATCCCTCTACCCCTATACCCTCTTAATATTTGAACCCTCAACCCTTAAACCCTAATCCCTCAACCCCTATACCCTTTTAATCCCTGAATCATTAACCCTTAAACCCTAGTCCCTCAACCCCTATGTCCTCTTAATTCTTGAACCCTCAACCCACAACCCTTCGACCCTAATCCCTCTACCCCTATACCCTCTTAATCCTTGAACTCTGAACCTTGAACCCTTAAAACCTAATCCCTCAACCCCTATACCCTCTTAATCCATGAACCCTTGACCCTTAAACCCTAATCCCTCAACCCCTATACCCTCTTAATCCCTCAACCCTCAACCCTTCAATCCTGATCCCTCTACCCCTATACCCTCTTAATATTTGAACCCTCAACCCTCAACGCTTAAACCCTATTCCCTAAACCCCTATACCCTCTTAATCCCTCAACCCTCAACCCTCAACCATTAAAATTTAATCCCTCAACCCCTATACCCTCTTAATCACTCAACCATCAATCCTTAAACCCTAATTCCTCAACCCCTATAACCTCTACCCTATAACCTATTAATCCCTCATCCCTAAAATTTAAACCCTTAAACCCTAACCCGTAAACCCTCTACCCTCTACCATCAACCCTAATCCCCCAACCCTTAAACCCACTTAGTAAACTCTCTACCCTAATCCCTCAACCCTCTTGACTCTTAAACCCTCAACCCTTAAACCCTTAAACACTCAATCCTAAACCCTCGACCCTCAACCCTAAACCCTTAAACCCTAAACTGGTAAACCATCTACCCTCTACCCTCAACCCAATACTCTCTACCCTAAACCCTAATCCCTCAATCCTTATACCATGAAATCCAAGAAAACTCTCTACCCTAATCCCTAAACCCTCAACCCTTAATCTCTCAACCCCTATAACCTCTACCCTATATATTGGACCCTCAACTCTATACCTTAAACCCTCAATCTTCAACCCTCAACCCTTAAACCCTCTACCCTTTACCCTATACATTAAATGCTCAACCCTCAATTCTCAACCCTCAACCCTTAATCCCTCAACCCTAAATCCTTAAAACCTAAACCCTCTACCCCTTACATTGGACCCTGAACCTAATCCTTCAACCATATACCCTCAAACCTATACCCTAGAACCTCTACCCTCAACCAAGTAAACCCTTAACCCTAAACCCTTAACCCCAAACCCTTCAATCCTAAACCCTTAAACCTTCTACCCTATACCCTCAATCAAATACCCTATACCATCGACCCTATTCCCTCAACCTTCAAACCTTAAACCCTAATACCCTAGAAACCATCAACCTTATAGGTCCTCCACCCTAATACCTCAACCCATATCACTTTCTCTCTATCTATACATCTCACCTCTCCCTCCTTCCCTTCATCCCACCCTCTCTAATTGTCTCTATATACTATCTCCCTATTTCTAAGTACCTCTCATTCAATCAATCCCTACCGCCCTCTCTCGTTCCCTCTATCCATCTCTCTTTATGTCCCTCCCACTCCATCCCACTCTCTTCCACTGCCTCTCTCTCCCTCTCTCTCATGTCTCTCCTTCCCACCCCCTTTCTCTCTCAGGTCTCTCCCTTTGGAAACATACCTAGGTAACTCTCTCTTTTTCTCTCTCCCCTCTCTCTATCTATCCCTCCAACCCTACCTAGATAAGTCCCTCTCACTCTGCCCCCCTTTTTCTCTACCTCTAGCAGGTCACTCCCTCCCACACCCTCTCCCTCTCTCAGGTCTCTCACTCACACTCCCTCTCTCTACCAATCCCTCTCTCTCACACTCCATCTCTCTCACACTCCCTCTCTCTCCCACTCCCTCCCTCTCACAATCCATCTCTCTCACACTCCCTCTCACTACCTATCTCTCAAGTCTCTCCCTTTGGCACCCTACTTACATTACTCTCTCTTCTCTCTCTCTCTCTCTCTCTCTCTCTCTCTCTCTCTCTCTCTCTCTCCTCTCCCTCTCCCTCATTTCTCCTCCCAATCCCCATCTCTCTCTCTCCCTCTATCCCTCCCACCCTACCTAGCCAAGTCCCCCTCACTCCAACCCCTTCTCTCCCACTCCCTCTCTCTAAAACTCTCACTTCCACCCCCTCTCCATCTCTCTAGATTCTCTCTCTCTCTCTCTAAATTCTCCCTTCGTCTGAAGACATACATACAAGCATAATACATATAATCTTACATCCATACAAGAATACATAAATACATGACATACATGTACATATAAACATACAGATATATTAGCATGCATTCAGTATATTAGCTTTTAACATCAAGGAAGACATAACATGAGTGTGTTATAATGCGCTCGCATTATGTCCTAGTTGACATGTTCCCCACAGAAGCAAAAACCATGTGAAAAGTGAGATATAATGTTAGCACGTTATAATGCACTCGCGTTATATCTTTCTTTTCGAATTCTCGAGCCTTAGGCTTGGTATTTGGCTTGGAATACCAACCCAAAGGCTTGGAGAGCATTTCCAATGACCAGAGACGTGTTTCTAAAAAATCCACCATATTTCTCATAATCGAGTTCGTGCTCACCGTCAGGATTGCACGTGGTTCAATATCAAAAAAATCGAACACATGGGTAATGTTGGGTTATCCCTTAGCTATCCAAGGATGTAATTTTTTTCACTTTTTGAAAATGTTAAGTCTTTCATCCATAATTTATTTTATCTATATGTCTTTTTTTTGCCAAAAAGAAGTGTTTGATATTTTTTTCGTTATAAGTTAACCGTTCATCAATTTTTCAAATAAATTACATTTTTAGAAACTAGACACCATTCTAAAAAATAAAAAAATTAAAAATTAAAAAAATTCAATTATTTTCCAAATTTTGTAGGGGTAGCACGACCAAAATTCTATTTTCAGGAAATGTCCACTTCGCAAATTAGAAAAAAATCAAATATTCATTAAAAAATTATGAGAAAAACCATGCATCAACTACATACTATTATCTAAATTCTAAACATTGTGATTTTGAAAATACTAAAAAAAATTTCACACAAGAGTTGCTATGTTATGTTTTTCTGACAAAAACAACACCAATTTGTGTATGTCCCTCGTTTGAACCCCTTAATCTCAACCATTTTTAAATAAATTAGTAGTTTAGAAAGTAGACTCGAAGCAATTGAATCCTTCTTTTTATTCCATTTCAAAATTTTGAGTCTAAGTATCCTCAATTTCACGTCCAAGGTCAGTATTTCCTTATTTCATAAAAAAGTTGTCAACTTAAGTCCCCTTTTTGGGAACCATCTTGGTGCACTTACCCATGTACTAGAATGGATTCTGCAGTACTTGAATGGAAGAAATTATATCCTATTATCAAAGAAAGGTACAAGAATGTAGTTAAGGTGAAAAGGGTCATTTTGATTTGAAAGAACTTTGAATTGGATGCTTGAAAGTTTTGAGGTTTTCAAAATTTGAATGAATTATAATTTTTTGAATATTGGATGTCACCATGTTTACATTTTTACTGGCACCATTTCCCATTGATGTTAAAGGGGGAGAGATTTGGAGAAATTTGGGGAGAGTCTTTTGAGAGATTGAATGAGATTTTTGAATTGGAATTTTTGCACATGTTGCCATCAATGCCAAAGGTGGAGATTGTTGGAAGTATGCAAAAGATTAGTCCTATATTGTCATTGATGTCACCATGTTGGTCTGGAACCTTGTACCAATGTGCAAATCAAGCTTATCTCATCTGGTATTTGATATGGTATTTTGGTCTGCATATTCTCTCTAGTAATAACTAAGGTTTAAAGTTTTGGGGAAAAGGCCTATGATTGCCAGAAGTGTGTATGTATGCATTCTCATATGTTCATATTTTTGGACGGTACATTGGCATCGGTTTTTTATTGCATTATGTTATTAGGTTAATCATGGCTGACCTAATAATTAATCTATAGCTCGACATACATTGTCGTTATATGTGCGACCTAGCTTCGGTCCTAATCGACATAATATTGCATGACACGGGTGAATTACATTCAAAAAATCTTTATATGAAGTTGAAAAGTTATCATTTTGAAGATATGAATTGCATCCAATTAGGCTGACCTATTTGATGCATGCAGATATATCAGGTATATATGTAAGATGGTTTGAAGATGAATGTATGCGAAGAAAAGAAGAAGAGTGTGTATGTGTGGTGACAAGTGAAGTATGTAAAAATAAAGATGAAGATTATCCTATTGTCATGTGAACGAATACTCTAAGCATCAAAGGAATTGAATCTGCACTTATGGTGTAACTTCATCAGTTCAACTTAGGCAATTAGCCATTTTTGTTTACCTAATTTTTGTAGTCAGTGAGCCTACATGTTTGGACAGTGTCCTTGTAAGCAGTGAGCTTTTGTATCTAGCAATGAACCTTCTTTGTAACCGGTATTAAAATAACTATATACTATGAGCTAATCCTCACTATGGTTTTTCCCTCATTGAGTTTTCCATGTAAATCTGGTGTTCTTGTGTTGTAGAATTTCAATTTTTATCATTACTCTTATTTGTCCTATGTTGTAAATTAATTAAAGGTTTTTGTTCAATAAGTGTTAGTGGATACTAATTCACCCCCCCTCTTAGTATCCTTATTATTCAACATGTTGGTGGAGGTAAAGTAGGTTTATTTGATTATATTTCATGTTTGTGCACACGCTTTATTGAGATAGTTCATTTGATTATTGAATTGTATCCATAAGTTATATTATTTCCATTTCAAAATTCATTAATCATATATCTCTTGTCTACAATGATTTATTATTTAGAGTCTTTATTTGGTAAATATTACCTATTATCTTCTTTATATTGAATGTGGTATCCTCCTACAATGCAATCAGAAAATGTAATATATAAAAACAAACCATATGTTCCATTGTTCATTTTTATTAATTTATTTCTAAGCTTCATTAGGCATATCTATATATAGGATTTCATTCTTATATGTAATATTTCTCGATTTATCATTTTTCTAGATGCATAGGACAAATGAGAGGAGAGGGTGAATTGGTTGTACGATAAAACACCAAAACCTTCATTAATATTTAGATATGTATTAGCCCTTAAAATCTTAACAACCATTAAACCCTTACCATGCATTAGCAAATAGTAAACATATGAGATAGTAATGAAAACACATCCAAACACATAAGAACACCATATTTACGTGGAAAACCCAAGAATGGAAAACCACAATAAGGACTTGCTCACAATATAAAGTAATAGAAACACCAAAAACAATGGGCTCACTATCAAAGGGCTCACTATGAAAGGACTCATGATCCAAAAGAAAGAAGATAGAAGAAGGGGTGGACCACTACCAATTTGAACTACTCATAATGCATCTCTCTTATGTCAAAGGTACAATTCCAAGTTAAAGCACAAACAACTCGTTCAACAAACTAAAATGTAGACACCTTCTACTCATTACATTTAGGAGTCATAGGCATTAAATCTCACACTTAGATCACTACACTTGATCACTTTCACATCTTTCACATCTTTCACTTTACACACTTCCTGCTTAATTCATACAACAATTTTACTTGTATATATACCAACAATGACCTAAAAAAATCTCAATTAGGTCATCCTTAAGGAAACGTATGTACCTCAACCATGCAACATCAAATAGATCGGTACCAAGCACTTCAAAGGTATGAAGAAGTGAAGGAAAAACATGACACAACCTAGCTAGGACCCAAATCTACACTGACACAATTCTCAACACTTCCATAAACAACAATCATTAACCCCAATCAGTGCTAGAATGCTAGGTCATCCAAACCTACACTAAAAATAACAAGCAACCACAGAAAACACCTCTCCAAGTTTGAAAACTTCTAGTAGACCACAAAAAAACATTCCAAAACATCTCAAAATATTCCACATCATTAGAATATTCACCACTACTACTGCAATCACTTAAAACTTAAGAACACCTTCATTTTGTGCAACCAAACACACTAGAAATGATATCCAACACACAAAACAACCTTTTGGAGCACCACAATAGCTGAAACTTCAAGAGAAGATAGATACAGTGCATATTTAAGAACATTCCCAAATCTACCAGACAAGAACCTTCACTGCAAAAAAAATGTGGAGCAATCTCATTTCTCCTAGACAAAGTATTTTACAAACAAACATATTGTCAAATACATCTTCTAAAGAAGGAGCATCTGGATCCACGTGCGATTCGTATCACCAAAAATATTTTTGGTTTGGTTTTTGTTTGAATGAGTTGAAGATGTGATGCTGATTGTTTGTTGTCATTGATGTCAACATATCTTGGTGGATTGACTAAGGATCGTACATATTTCTTTGGTGATCGAGACTGTTGTGGTTTTAGATGTCGTGTTGTAATAATCCATCTTTGGTTGTATCTATCTTGGTCCCATTCTTCTTACAACATAATGAGGTACATATTTTTGGGTTCAGACCGATCTAGTAGCTGGTTAATGTGCTCTGACACACTGTTTGCATTGTAATGTGTATATCTTATTCTTTTGTTTCAGATATCATGTAGCGTGTTGATTTGAGCAAGGTGAGGAGGCTATGTGTGGTCAACATTTCATTTATCTCCACCATGGGAATTTTTTTGTGGTGACCTACCTCAAATTGTGCTTAGCTGATAGGAATTTATGGAGGCATTTATGTTTAGCCAACTTAGGAGTTTATGAGGCATGGAATGGTATAAGTAAGAGTTGATTCTATTCAATCAATGCAACTATGATGAATTTGAATTTGTATATCCAAACATTGTGAAGTGTGTGATAGTTTATGGTTGGAGGTAACAAATAGAAAAATTCTATTTGGTGTCATTGTGAGTAACAGTTCTTTCAACGACGGATTACTTTTCATCATTCTTTTGGAAATGAGCCATTTTCTGTAGGTAGTGAGTCTTTCTCTTTTGGCAGTGACCCTTTTTGTATCTTTGGCTATAATAGCCGAGTAGTGAGACCATTATGATAGTTAGCCACCATGCAGTGAGCAACTTGGCAATGAGCCCTTGTAAAAATCACCTTAACCTATGCCACCTTAACTGGTGTTTTATAATTGAGAGTTAGCATTCTCCATGGTTTTTCTCTTCTTGGGTTTCCATGTAGTTTATAAAATGAGCATAGCTAGTAGTATTTCAAAAGTACGTAATGAAATAAATGTAAGCTCCATAATAGGAAAATAAATTCGTGCATTTTCAACAATGAATCAAATGTGACCAAAAGAGTCATATGATTAAAATAACAAAGGTCTCTTGCTAAGCTATTATGTGCAATAAGAAGAGAAAAATCACTCCTAGTGTTGACAAGAAAATACGAAAATTATTGATAACCTGGAGAAAGATTCACAATCTCAAAATTGCATTTATATATATGCACCTTTTAACCATCTTTAATCACTAATAAGAAAGTAGGATGAATCTTGTTAGAAACATACAAATCAGTTTGTACTTTCATGTCGCCTACTAACATTAGTAGACATGAAAATCATGTTCTATAACCACATAATTCATATACCTTAATAATGACATTACATTCTCACCTACACTCATGTCAAGATGCAAATATGATATGTCATCACACTCTATAATATAAATATTAGAAACACATTACCACTAACACATAATTATACTAAAAGTGTATCCTTAACATGAATATCACAACTTCCAAAATTAATTAGTGGTAACCTTTTAGTGGCTTTACTAGCACAAACTTATTTTTGTGCCTATAACTTTTGTATGTCTAATTTTTTCGTGTCCATAACTTTTGTATATGTCTTAATTAAATAAAAAACTTACTTTCTTACCTATAAGTTATTCTTATAAAATCTTATCAATGACACGTGTTGTGATTAGTAGTAGACTCAAATCTATATTCTTCTATAACTATGGCCACATATACTCTAAATAATGCATGTACGTTGAATATGAGCAAACGACAATTTTAAAATTAAAAATTAGATAACCAGATGAGATCTTGTCCATGGAAAATTAGGTTAACAAAAAACAATAAAACAATAAGTGAAAGATAATCACGTTCTTGGTCTAACTAAGGCCACTGTATCGAAGATTACTAATTATGAACGATCTAAGTTATTTAAAAGTTTCAATGGCTATGGCCTGAGATGATTTGTGCTTTCATCAAAATGAACAATCGATAACACTTGCTGAAAGCGATGCACGTCGCAGGGAATGTTGAGCACTCCGGTATGCTCAAATCCATATTCCTCTTAAGACCTGGCAAGAAAATCGTGTAGAAGTGGATGGTTCAAGTAATGAATGGGCACAGCAAATCGTTGTTTCTCTGTCCCAACACACAGGAAAACAGCCTTTGGGAACGATATCTTGCTTATTTCCATTGTCCATTGTAAGAGCCCCTAATAACTTGCATACCCTCTCTCTCAAGCTACCCACCATTTTTTCTTTGTTCCTTCACCATCATGTGTTTACTCAGTCCACTTGAATATCATACCATCACCAAGAATTTAACACCTCATCGATATATAATTTTACGCTTCAATGTCAAACTGAACTACGTCCAAAAAGACCAACAGAAAAATGGGTCTGCCGAGAATGTTCGACTGTCAAAATCAAACGAAGGAACGTTTCCGAATTGAATTCATTGTACCATGTTGGGAAAATCAAACGAAGGAACGTTTCATTTGAAAGCGTGTTAATAAAAAACAGATCATATTCCTTCAAGCTAGTGCGCTTTAGAACAGTTCAAAATAAAGTCGTTATATCCGTCAAGAACACAGAATAACGCAATATAAAATACTTAATGTCATATCGTGTCGATTGTTTTAACGTGTGAAAGAATCTAGTAGTACCAAAATACTTTAGTAATAAGTAGAATTTTATTTATTATTATACTAAAAGCGTTAGTGTTGATGATTACTATTGAGTAAAATATTTCATAGAGTAAAAATAGCAGACAGTGTATTGTTATATAAATACATTAGTAAAACATTATTTCATTTATAGATATAAGTCTAATATTTATGAAGGAATTTTAAAGGAATTTGAACAAAAGTATGTTCATATGATATCATATTTGATAATGTTGATTTGTTAGCTTAAGTTTAAACAATGAACATAAAAAGTAAGATGTTAAAATTTGAGTCATTCAAAATGATCACATATAATTTCGAGAGTTGTGAAGTTAGGTTGCACAACAATTGGGTCCTCTCTCCTTGTTTGGTTACTTTTTCATAATCATCAACTTCAATCATGAATGAAATCCAGTGCTCAAAGACTTCTCTATCCTAGGTTAGATCACGGGTATAATCTAGTCCATTAGATTTCAGAATGAACTCATTGTACCAAGTTGTCAAAATTGAATAATGGAGCATTTATTTTCAAAGTAAATTAATCAACCACTAGTTGATATTTTGTTTAAGTTAGTGCACTTTAGAATCATTACAAATAAAGTACTTATGTCCTACTCAAACACACAATATAACACAATATAAAATAGTTTTATGTTATATATTATGTATGATTCTTTTAATGTTTAATTTTAGTGTATAATGGAAACAATCTAGTACTTGAATAATATTATTTGTAAATTTAATTATTATTATTTTAACGACTAGAATTTTATTTTTTACTATTTTTAAGGGTGTTACTATTAATGATTATTAAATAAAATATGTTGCAGATTATAAGCATAAAATCATTTAATTTTATATAAACACAACAATAAAACATGAGTCCATGCATAAATATAAGTCTTAACATTTATGGAGGAATTTTAATGGAATTTCAACAAAAGTATGTTCATATGACGTCATATTTGATAATGTGGACTTGATGGCTTAAGTTTACACAACAAAAATGCCAAGTGAGATGTTGAACTTTCAGTTATTCAAAAATGGAATGTATCATTTTTTAAAGTTTTGAAGTTGGGATGCACAACAATTGGGTCCTCACCCCTTGTTTGATTCTTCTGCATAGTCATCAATTCTTCTGGCATAGTCATCAACCTCAATCTTCAACAAATTCCAGCGCTGAAATATTTATCTATCATAGGTTAAATAATGGAGCTATAATCTAATCATTTCGATTTTTGAATAAATTATTTGTACCATATTGTCAAAATCAAATGAAAGAACAATTATTTTCAAATCATCTTAATCAACCATTAATTTATATTCTTCTCAAGTTAGTGTGCTTTAGAATCTTTCAAAATAAATTATTTATGTGTTAATCATGCACATAATATAATGCAATATAAAATACTTTATCTTATAGCATGTCTAATTCTTTTAATGTCTAATTTTAGTATATATGAGAAACAATCTAGTAGTTCAATAATACTATTTATAGATTCAATTATTACTGATAATAGAATTTTATTTTTTATTATTTTAAGGGTTTTAGTGTTGATGATTATTATTAAATAAAATATTTTATACGTTAAGGTAATAAATCATGTAATTTTATATAAGAGCACTAATAAAATATGATTTCATGCATAAATATAAGTATAATATTTATGGAAGGCTTTTAATGACATTTCAACAAAAGTATGTTCATATGATGCCATATTTGATAATGTTAAAATTAAAGCTTAGGTTTACACAATAAACATATCAAGTAGGATGTTGAAATTTGAGTAATTCAAAATTATCATATATGATTTTGAGAGTTGTGAAGCTAGACTACACAACTATTGAGTTTTCTCCCCTTGTTTGGTTCTTTTGGTATAGTCATCAACCTCAATCTTGAACCAAATATAAATCTAAAAAAAAATTCTATGCTAGATTTAGATCATAGCTATAATCTAGTCCTTTGTATTTTTGAATGAATTCATTGTACCATTTTTTTCAAAATCAAGCGAAGGATGTTTCTTTTCAAAGTCTCTTAATCAATAATCATTTGATATTTTGGTCAAGTTAGTGCAATTCAAAACTACTCAAATTTAATTATTTATGTCTTAATCAAGTGAAAATATAAATTACTAAAATACTTTATGTATATTATTTTGGTTCTTTTAATGTGTAATTAAAGTATATAAGGGAAATAGTCTAGTAGGTGAATAATAATATTTGTAGATTTAATTATTACTATTTCTAATAGTGGAATTTTAATTTTTATTATTTCCCTGGTGTTAGTGTTGATTATTATTATTGAATAAAATGGTATAGAATAAAATATCAAATAATGAAACTTTATATAAACACACCAATAAGACATGATTTCATGCATAAATATAAGCCCAATATTTATGAAGGATTTTTAATGAAACTTCAAAAAAGGTCTATTCATGTGACAACTTATTTGGCTTAAGTTTACATAATCATGTTCATTCCAATTAAGATGTTAAAATTTGAGTCAATCAAAATTTTCATGTATGATTTTGAGAGTTGTGAAGTTAGGGTGCATAAAAGGGCATGTGTACCAAGATGGGGAACAAAAAAGTGGCCAAATGCCCAAAAATGAGAAAAACACACTTATGTTTTGAAGAAATTAAAATAATGTCCATGCGTTATTATAAAAGAAAAAATAAACATATTTTTATGAAAATAAAATACTTGAACATTTTTATGAAAGAAGAGCATCTATAAATTTTTATGAGAGAAAAAAACATACAAAATTTGCTCAATAAAGTTGTAAAAATGCAAAACCTATCCATTTTGCTCAGTAAAGATACAAAAATATAAAACATGTCCATTTTGCTCACATATGGCCCAAATTTTTTGCATAATTTTTCTTTCCCTCAACTTTGCATAACACAAACATTCTTTTTAAACTTGCAACATATCTTCACAATGCCACACTATTGAATAGGTAAGTTCTATTTTATTATGCATTGGATTTAAATTTTGTTTTCATTTGAAAAATGGATAATTTTTTTTATCAATTTACTATTTTTTTAAAATTATATAGTAGATCATATAAAGCATAAGCCATAAGAAAATTTAAATGATGAATTATCTAAAGAAAACAATAGGATATTTACCCTCCTCCAACCCTTCTAACAAACCATAGACAAAGATAAGATGATTTGTTAGGGCATCTCAAGCATTACAATTCCTTCCTAGATTTGTCTCAAAATTGAGGGGTTCCACATCAAACTAGCATCACCTATCCCTTGTTTCAGTATTGGAAGAAATGATGATGAATATTTAAATAGTAAAAGATCAAATAAATAAATGGAAAAATAAAGAGATTCATGTCATTAATTTTATGCAACAAAATTGTCCTATGATGAAGTGAAAAAGGAAGACATAATAAAATAAAACAAATGTGCCGTTTTTTATGGATCCTAGAACTAATGAGCCTATTACTCCAAATTCAAAGAGGTTTCCATTATATTGGTGTAATCATTATGAGATAAGAAATAATTATTGGGATATATGGTGGATGGTCTTTAACCAACTTCCATATAAAAATTATGAGGTGCCATTATATCAATACTAAGAAAACTATAATGTGAGCTTATCCTTCATCAAATTCCCAATTATTCTACAATGAGGGAGTTTTAAGGTAGAGGTGGAGGCTCTTCCTAAAATAGACTAGGATTTTGTTGAGTAGATAGGCGTGCACATTGAATAACACTAACACAAAGACCTACTTATCATATGTCAATTCTAGTAGCCATCAGGGAGAGTATGGAGATGTCAACTCTCCATATAGTTGCTAGCCTAACAAAAAACAATATAGAGTATGGAACACTAATATCCTAGAATTTTTCCTCACAAGATGATGCAAAAAATCAACCATCTATCTTTAGTACCCTAGATCCCATTTATGACCAAACTGTTGTAATCTATGCTTTGGGATAGATAGCAATGTAGAGGTTGTAGATAGTTCCACCTCCCATTTGTGTTCTCATTTTTATTAAATATGTCATGGGAATAGTGGGGGTCATTAGTGTGGTGCATTAAATAATGTAGTGATGATATATGATTTGTTTAATGAGGTGTATTCTTGTCAATGCAAGTATGTTGATTTAAATTTATAACATTTCATCTATTAAATACAAAAAAAATTATAAATCTAAATATATTTTTAATTATATAATTGAATTAGACTGATGCAAACATTATGCATTTCAAGGCATAACACCAAAGGTTGTTACATCATCAATAATTCTTACAATAGCTTGTATACTTGCATCTGTATCAAACGTAACATTTGTATAATATATTAAAATAAAATAATACTTTCTATTCAAAATAATGTTTATTTTAAAATATAACTTTTTATTAAATAGGTGGTCATCGTATCACCATTTAGTACACATGTTTCCATAGATGATTATGAAATTAGAGATCTACACAGGTACAATATAACACATTTAAGTTTATTCTTTCAAATTTAAAATTTATTGTTTATATATATTTGTGAAATTTTTAATTTATTCTATTATTGTTTGTTTAGTTGATTAAAATAATAGTCACAACTTCTAGCATAAGAGAAAATTTGAAATTTAGTGTTAGTGCAACAATTTCATCATTATTGTGCTTAAACTGGGTATGATTATGAATATATATGTTTAATAATGTTTATGTTGTGTCAATTCATATTAGTAGACCTATCAAAACTAATTGATAAATATGTCTTTGCTACGTGATAGATAAATGTAAACACCCCTGTGTGAGGAAAAACATCTATTTATGATGATCATCCTAGGCAAGAATTAGACTAGCAGTATGTTGTAAGTATGTTTATAATATATGTACCATTTTAAATATTTTTTATACCTTTTGACTTGGGCATAGTATCTGATTTTATATTTTTAATGTATAAGTTGGACTAAAATATACTGAGGAGAGCAAGAGATAAGAATGATACAAGACATTGACTGCTACAAGTGACAAAAGTTTAATTAGTTTGACTAAAAGAGCCTCAATTTTTTAGGAATAGTGTTCAATAATGAACATATTTTGTATGCCTATACATGGAACATGAATAAAATAATTTGTGTGGCTAAATGTATCGATGATATTTATAGACTAAGAGACAATGCATTATCCTCATGTCATTGTATGACATCATGATATTTTGTGTATTTCATGATCTAGTATTATATAGAATTTTGATCACATTTTGCATGGCATCATGATGGCATCATATGAAATTTTGATGACATTTTTTATGACCTCATGGCCTTATTGATATCAGTTTATATAGATATTTTGTGTAAATTGGTAGTTTGAATGGTTTAAAAATTTCTCATAATTTACTTAGCCCCAAGCAATGTATATATGAGTCACATCCCATATCCCATATCCAAATTTTATTTTTTGAATCTAATTGCCTATCATGTCAAAAAACGTTAACCACAAGTAAAATTCATCAGCTTATTAAAATAGATAATTAATAAATACAAATATTTCTCAGCAAACATTGATCTAAAAGTTATATATATAGAGTGTAATATAAGAAAGACAATGACTGTTAAATTAACAATAATGTATTGAAATTTTAAATATAATTTACCAAAGTTAAAATTATTGACCACTTGATGATGAGAATAGCCTATGTTCTTTCAGACCATCCTACATTCATTAGGATT
This sequence comes from Sequoiadendron giganteum, assembly GCA_007115665.2. Lineage (NCBI taxonomy): Eukaryota > Viridiplantae > Streptophyta > Pinopsida > Cupressales > Cupressaceae > Sequoiadendron > Sequoiadendron giganteum. The sequence continues at coordinate 818,786,497 of CM021101.1, forward strand.
GACCTGAGTTCATTAGGACTTAACTAGGTTCATTAGGATCTCCTAGGTTTAGTAGGATTATCCTAAATTCATTATCAAATCATTTGTGGCACTTAGAATTTTTTTGTGTAAACCAATAGGGTCACATACAATATGTTTAAAATAATGTCTCTCACTTTTTTAAGACTCCAATCCATTTGATTGTGGTAGCATGTTTTCAAATGTTGCAAAAAACATCAAATACATTCAATGAAAAGTTACAATATTGCATAACTTTCATTTCATTTATCATGGTCCTAAACCATCAGCTCCAACATGTCTAGGTGCGTGGTTTTATGCTAATAAAGGTATTTTTTTGAACCCTGGTATGTTAGATTATTCCATGCTACATTTGTGCTAATTCTTTCTCTTAAGTGCCCTAAGTGGTAAAAAGTGGAAAAATTTGACAAGTTGTTTCTTGGTGTCCATAGCACATATAATTTTTAATTTCTAAAGGTAAAGGGTCATATAGGGTCTCTCTACAACAAGATCTCTTATTTTTTTTAATCTCCAATCCATTTGGTCACGGTGACAACATTTTGCATGTTGAAAAAAAGTGTCAAATGCACTTAATGAAAAGTTGTAATGTTGTATAATTTTTTTCCACTTATCATGTGGTCAAATAAATAGTCCCAACATGTCTAAGTGGTTGATTTAATGCTAGGAAAGGCCTTATTTTTCACCCCAACGTGTCATATTGCTCCAAGCTACATTGTACCGACACTTTCTCTTAAGAGTCATAAATGCAAAAAAGTGGAAAACTTTGACGAGTTGTTTCTCAAAAATCTTGGTCCTTACAATTTTTTTGAAGGTATAAGGTTACGTATGGTCCGTCTATAATAAAATCTCTTTTTATTTCATATCTCCAATAAATTTTTCCATGTGACAACATTTCAGACATTGAAAAATTTAAATGCATTCAATGAAAAGTTGCAATGTTGCACAAATTTTGTTATGTTCATCAGGTAGCCAAACCGATAGTTTCAACGCATTCAAGTGGGTGGGTTTACACTAGGAAAGAATATTTTTTGCACCCAAACATGATAGATCATTTGAGGTTATATTTTACTATAACAACCATGTTGTTCTTCATAGTAAAATTTCCAATGTTTTCACCTTAAGTGTATAAAACCTAATTTCATGACATAGCAATAATTTTTTTCTTCCAATAATGTAAATTACATGCATAATTGAAATAACATAAAATCCAGTTTGTCATTGTATTCCAAATTAATTATACAAATTTTCCCAAAACATAGATATCATATTGAACAATGATGTCATACAATATTCAATAAGGATTGAATTCCAATATAATAATTTCACAAATTATAATAATCCAAGAATTTACACTATTACAAACATAGCTGGATCGAGCTTTGGAGCATAAGATATAGATGGTCTAGGAATCCGCCTTTCAAAACCTTGGTCTTTTGTTGCTTGTTGAGGAGCAGAAACATCACTAAGCACTTTTCCACCAACCACAAACTCATATGTGGTCCCCTGCACATCTATCAATGATCGATGGACCTACCCTTTGATGAAAATATTGGTTGGGTAGCCTCATATGACATACCACTATGGGCTTAGTGTTGTGCCCTACATGACTAGGAGAATATATTAACATGCATTGCATCTAAGTTTACCAGGATGAAGAAACAAAGGATATTTTTTGCCCAACAAAGAATGCAGTGAAGTGGTATAAAATTCATGGCATTTGTCTTGAAATTAAAATTCATGGCATTTGCCAAGAGTTTTTAAGTCATGATATTTCTCATGGATTTTATACCACTTCTAACTACATATACTGCAAGGCAAGAGTGTTATGATGTGATGTATACATCCAATTCAACATGCATCATCGGGCAATATCAAGGCACCCTATATGATAGTGTAATACATAGGACATGTTTTTAGATCTATGAGTCCTTAAGAAAGCTAATCAAACATGCCAGTGACCTAGATAGTAGCCTAATGCAAGGATAGTCATAGAGCAAGGTGGAATTATATGTATATGTATATCTATATGCATATGCATATATCCATATGTACATTCAACCTAATTAGATGTATGCTTTGTTTGTTCTTCAATTGAAGTGACTGTATTTTTTTTCCTCTAACATAAGTAGGAGTTATCCATTATCATAGTTGGTTGTAAGGGATAGGGGGTGATATTTATAGTCAATTTAGTTGAAGAACTAACAAAGCATACATCTAATTAAGTTGAATGTAAATGAAGAAGGATATTGGTAATTTATGGATCTATCTATCCCTACAATATACATTCAACCTAATTAGATGTATGCTTTGTTTGTTCTTCAATTAATGTGACTGTAATTTTTTTCCTCTAACATAAGTAGGAGTTAGCCATTATCATAGTTGGTTGTAAGGGATAGGGGGGAATATTTATAGTCAGTTTAGTTGAAGACCTAACAAAGCATACATCTAATTAATTTGAATGTAAATGAAGAAGGATATCAGTAACTTACGTATCTATCTATCCCTGTAATATATATATTACAGGGATAGATAGATATATAAATTGAATGTAAATGAACAAGTCTATAAGTAATTTACATATCTATGTATCTTTGTACATATATATATATGTATGTATCACAATTCTCATATAAAAAAGGGTTCAAAAAATTTGAACCATGCTACTGATGAACTGTACAATATTATATAAATTTCAATATTCAGTATATATATATATATATTGTAGAGATAGATAAATACGTAAGTTTCATGAAAATGAATAGGTCTATAGGAAACACATGTAGATATATATATGTGCAATATATATATATATATATATATATATATATATATATATATATATATATATATATATATATATATATATATGTATGTATATATCATGATGTTGTATTGGAAAGGGTTGGAAATATTTGAACCATAACACTAAGCTTTAAGTGAGACTGGCCAATTTCAACATAAAGTATGGACATGAAAATTAACAAGTCTTTGATTCATTTAAATATAAATGGACCAGGGAATTTCACATAGTAGTTGTATATGGAATGCATAAGTATTATTGTGAAGGCAGGGATTGAGACTTACCATAGAAGCTAAAGGAGGAGACTGCATCGATTTGGAGGAGGTCATTGTTGCTCAAAAGGATCCAGCAGAAAGTGAGAAATTTGAATTTCTTTAGTTGAAACTTGCATCGCACAATTACGGAATGCTTGTATAAAAAGGTTCATAGAATTTTAATTGGTAGCAAGTGGATTATTTTGAATTTTTAGAGGGAATTTGATTTGCATTCAGTGGATTGATGATAGAAGTGATAGCTTCATGGGTAGGTAGGATTTCTAATTGGTGATTTGAAATGATATTAATATTTTTTGAATTCTAACTAGTTTTAAATTATTATTATGATTTATTTTTTATGTTGATTTGTAAATAATACTCTAATAATTACGTGTTTTAATAAAAAATTGCAATGCATAGTGAGTCTGAGAGTTTGTTTTTTCAATTTTGCAGCAAATTCAAAAAAAAAATTCTTAATATGGACAACTGGGAACCAGTAGTTTGTAAAAAGAAGATGATAAATGGAACATGTTGAAATGTATTTTGTTAAAATATATTTGGAACTAAACTAGTTGGCAATGTCTTTTGTACATGTCAACTCACATTTAATGCAATAAGACATATATTTTGGATAATAAAATGTCCCTTTACAACAACCTTTTATTGGGAAGGTGGCAAAGATTATTTATATTGTGGAAATAAGTTTATCATGATGCATTCACTTAATATTGTGAAGGTGGCAAATAAATGTCAAGTTACATTCATCTTTTATTGACAAGTTGGCAATAAAAATGTCTACCTATGATAGGACATATTTTGAATTTAATATGAATCTGTCATATCATATTTAAAAGCTTTTTTGAAATTTTCATTGGCATATATATTGCTCAACAATGGACCCCAAGTTGTCCAAATCTATACCCACGATCGGCTCCTCTCCCTTATATGTCTTAATTAAATAAGAAAATTAGTTTCTTTTTTAGGTATAAGTCACTCTTATAATACCTTATCAACAACACGTGTTGTGATTAATAATCGACTCAAATCCATATTCTTCTATAACTATGGGCACATATATTTTAAATAATTCATGTACACACAATATTAGCAAACAACAAATTTAAAATTTAAATGAGACCTTGTCCATGGTAAATTAGGTTAACAAAAAACAATAAAACAATAAGAAGAAGATAATCATTTTCTTTGTCTAAGGCCATTATATGAAATGAACGATCTAACCTGTTTAAAACTTGCAATGGCTACGGCCTGAGATGATGTGTGCTTTGATCAGAATGAACAATCGATAACACTTGCTGAAAGCGATGCACGTCACAGGGAATGCTGAGCACTCCGGTCTGCTCAAATCCATATTCATCTGCAGATCTGGCAAGAAGATCGCGTATGAGCGGATGCTTCAAGTAATGTATGGGAAAAACAAATCGTTGTTTCTCTGTCCCAACACACACAGGAAAAAAGCCTTTGGGAACAATATCTTGCTTATTTTCATTGTCCATTGTAAGGGCCCCTAATAACTTGCATATCCTCCCTCTGAAGCTACGCACCATTTTTTCTTTGTTCCTTCACCAGCATGTATTTGCTCACTCCACTTGAATATCATGCCATCACCAAGAATTTAACACCTCATCTTAATATAGTTTTACGCTTCAGTGTCAAACTGAACTACGCCCAAAAAAAGACAACAGGAAAATGGATCTGCCGAGAATGTTCGAATGTCAAAATCAAACGAAGGAACGTTTCCGAATTGAATTCATTGTACCATGTTGGGAAAATCAAACGAAGGAACGTTTCCGAATTGAATTCATTGTACCATGTTGGGAAAATCAAACGAAGGAACGTTTCATTTGAAAGCGGGTTAATAAAAAAACAGATAATATTCCTTCAAGCTAGTGCGATTGAGAACAGTTCAAAATAAAGTCGTTAGCCGTCGTCAAGCACACAGTATAACGCAATATAAAATACTTTATGTTATATCGTGACGATTGATTTAAGGTGTGAAAGAATCTAGTAGTACAAAATACTTTAATAGTTATAATTATTAAATTGAAGGCCTCTCTTATTTGAGAATTGTTGGTTGATTTTGTCCATTCACCACGCATGCTGTTCGAGAGGAGATGCAAGACGGTTGAACCGTCCATAGTAATCCATCAGATTCTTCAGTTTTCTACAGTGAAAAAAAAGGGTTTGCCGTTTCCCGGTACATTATTTCCGTGAGCCATTTACACCCACCATTTTATTTCCCGAAGGATTATTTGCCCGTGAGCGTTTTATTTTGCCCGCCTTGTTGGAGCTGATTATATTTTCATTTATTTCCCACTCCGTCCCAGCCTTTGTCAAAGGTGGTCGCCGGAAGATGGTCGATGCATTAATTTTGTATGCTATTATGGGGAGGGGGCTTAAATAATGGTTTGTCCTTTATTTTTAATTTTTTTAATAAATTAATTTAAATAATATTATATTGAAATTTTTTCAATATAATATATTAATTATATTATATTTTGTATTTAATAATATATTATATAGCATATAATACATAAATAATAAATAGTAATTCATAAAGCTTTCAGGCTTCACCTTTGCCAAATCTATTACTAATCAAAAAAATAAATCACCAATAATTTTCTCATTTCAAGGTCTCAAATGTTTGTCTCTTTAGCTCTATCGACCCAATCAAAACTACAAGTCTCTATTGAAACATGGAAAACACATATAAGGAAAATCAATTGGCATGAAAACATAGATAATATATAAGGAAGAAAAGGGAGGAAAAAAGAGAGAAAGGAAGAGAGAAAAAAAGAGGAGGAGAAAATGAGACAAACGAGGAGAAAGACATGTAGATAGATAAAGAAAGAGATAGAGAGAGTTGGAGAGAGGAAGAGGGAGATACAAAAAAAAAAGAAACAAATATAAAGATATAGTGACAAAGACCCATCTCTACCTATTGCAAACATACATTTGTTTGTTGGTAATGGAGCTTGATTATCTTCCTAATTCAGAGGTTTTTGTTTTAGTCATGTTTGGATACCTATAAGTTGATGGACACACCTAAGGAAGAGCAAGAAGAGGAGAGATGTAAATAGATATAGCCACATAGAGAGAGTGAGATAGAGAGATAAAGAGAAATAGTAGACAAAGATATACATATAGAGGTAGAGAGGTCAAGAGATAAATATGGAGAGGGGGAGATAAATAGGGATAGAAAAATAGAGTAAGGGAGAGGGGGAGTGAGAGAAATGATGAGGGAAGGGAAGACAAGTATAGAGAGAAATAGAGGAGATAGAGGAAGAGAGGTTGATAGATAATGAGAAACATACAGACATAGAGGGAAAGACAGACATAAAGATCTCTCTCTCTCTCTCTCTCTCTCTCTCTCTCTCTCTCTCTTTCTATATATATATATATACCTCTATCTTCATCTCCCCACTTCTATCTCTAGACACATATTCCTCTCTCTATCCATCCATCTCTCTCCCTCTCTATCTCCATCTCCCTCTTCCTATACCTCTATATCTATTTTCCTCTCTACCTCTATCACATTATCTTTGTATCTCTCTCTACCTAAATAGATATAGATATAGAGGTCTAGGAAGAGGGAGGGGGAGATAGAGAGGGAGAGAGATGGATGGATAGAGAGAAGAAGACAAATAGAGAGGGAGAGAGAAAGGAATAAAGAGAAGAGGGGAGATGTAGATAGATATAGCCACATAGAGAGAGTGAGATAGAGAGATAGAGAGATAAAGAGAAATAGTAGACAAAGATATGGAGAATGGGTAGATAGAGTGATAGGTAGATACAAAAAGAAAGAAGAGATAAAAAAAAAAAATAGAGACGGAGGAAAAGATATATAGAGATACATGGGTAGAGGTAGAGATATGGAGGAATAAAGAGGGATAGAGAAAGAGATAAATAGGCAGAGAGAGAGAGAGAGAGAGAGGAAACAAGAGAAGGGGAGAGATGTAGATAGATATAGCCACATAGAGAGAATGAGATAGAGAGCTGGAGATATAAAAAGAAATAGTAGATAAAGGTATACATATAGAGGTAGATAGATCAAGAAATAAATTGAGAGAAGGGAAGATAAATAGGGATAGAGAAAGAGAGTAAGGGAGAGGAAGAGTGAGAGAGACGATGAGAGAAGGGAGGACAAGTGCTCTGTCTCTCTGTCTCTCTGTCTCTGTCTCTATCTCTGTCTCTCTGTCTCTCTCTCTCTCTCTCTCTCTCTATATATATATATATATATATACCTCCATCTTCCTCTCTCCCCCTCTATCTCTAAGCATGTCTCCCTCTCTCTATCCATTCATCTCTATCTGTCTTGATAATGAAACATAGTCGTAAAATTTAAAAACATAATATAAATACACAATAATTTATTATATTACTATAATATTATACATAGATTAAATATATTAATAATAAAATAATGTAATACAATATTAAATCTATAAAGTTATTATTAGTAATAAATGAATAATTAGATATCATCTTAAAATAATACATTATAATTTATTATCTCCCTAATAATGCTTGCAACCTTGACCGAGTGGTCCCACTACCTAAGTCTCACCCTTCAATTGTAGTTGTTAGATCTTCATCAGAATGTGTTTGTCTCCTTGATATTTTAATATTGAAGGGGTTTGTTATCTAGTCAACCCAAAGTATTTTCAACACCTTGATGTGCCCTTTTGCTCTGTCGAAGGGACTTCAAATATCGTCCCACTAATAAGTGAACCTCCACTTGATGAGACTTCCTTGCAAGCTTTAATTCCTATTGCCTCACCATCTATATGTTGAGGGGACGTGGAATAGGGTCCTATCAAATCTTCCCTATCAAATCGATAGTCTGTTTACCAATGCAAAATAATGAAACTTGTCCTCCTACATGTTGCTTACTATAAAACACAAACTCCTACAACTTGTCATACTCAACTAACTAAAGCCGATTTAGCCCTTATTCAAAAAGAAACAAGACCTAATTTTTTTGTTGATGCAAGATCACTCTCACACCTTGGATGCTCCTACATCACAATTCATGAATTAGTTTCAAATTTTAGGGGTTCAACATCTATAGTGTTAAAAAATGTACTCCTTTACATTTTCCCACTATGATTGGATCCATTAATAAATTGGACTTAATTAGGCCTCTAATTGGTCTAGTTATGCATTTAAAAGCCTAATTAGTTACAATTTTTGAAAGGGGAATCAATATTTAATTAATACAATTATCATGTTTAACACCTCGAAATGAATAGGTCCTATAAATTTAGGTTAGGACACATTCGCCCTTAGGTGAATAGGTCCCCTTTAGTTGCTTAATTCAAAATTTTAATATGTTTTTGGTGGAATTTTTATGATCCCAAAATCAATTTCAAATGTTGTCTTGTAATGTTTAATTTTCAAGAAATTAGATAATTACCTATAAAAGAAATTTCTTGTTATCAATTCAAATCCTAGAAATTCGTGAGAGCAAAAAGTATAGCTAATATTATTATCAAAGGTGTTCAAGAGTATATTTTTCAATCATTTTTTGTAGCATTCAAGATCTCAAGCATCATGATTGACATTTTTTGACCTAACATTGTGATGTAGGTTTCAAGCATTCAAGTCAACATTCAAGCATCAAAGATCAAAACCGTGGAGAGATATACTAATTTTGAATCCCTCGAGGGATTCAAATCAAGGTTTTGGTGAAGTTGCAACATAGAAAGTGTGCATTCATCGTCCCCTTCATGTTTCATTATTTCATTTCAAGGTTTAATTATCAAAAAAAGGTTTGACCAAGGTAAACCTCCATTCACCAAAAACAAACAAATTTCCCATCTTGCATGTTTTGCAGATCTTAGGTTGAAGAAGGATTGAAGATCTATCAAAAGAGAAAAATTGCAAAAAATTTCAAACTGGCAAAAGTTGTCAACATTGTCGTCAAGTCATGGAAACTCACTTTCAGTATTTACTTTTGAATTTTTAACTGTGAAACCTAGAATAATCAAGAGTGCGGACCAAGGACTAGAGGACTGTGAAATAATTTTTTCAACCCCTATAGAAAGATCCATTCACCCTTGGGAGAATGATTCCCAAGAAGACACTAAACACATCTTTTTTATGATAGGTGCATAAAATCTAATCATTCTCATATCTCCATCAAGGTTGACTCACTTAAGGGTTGAAAGTTAATCTTACCCTAGTGGATCTCTTTTTCCTAATGAACTAGTGGAAGATAGGTGTATCATACCAAATTTCAATTTAATAAAAAACCTATTTTCCTTTACTTCAACATCAAACCAGCATCACCTATCCCTTGTATTAGTATTGGAAGTGATGATGACAAATTTTGACACTCACAAATCAAAAAATCAATGGAAAAATTATAGAGATTCATGTTGTTAATTATATGCAACAAAATTTTCCTATGATGAAGCAAAAGAGAAAGACATTAGAAAAGAAAACATATGTTCTCTTTGTACAGATCCTAGAACCAATAAACCTAGTCCTCCAAATTCAAAGAATTTTACAATACATTGTTATAATCATGATGAGATAAGAAATATTTTTTGGGATATGTGGTGGATGGTCTTTGACCAACCTCCATGTAATAATTATGAGGTGCCACTATGTTTATTAAGAAATTTATACTACGATTTTATCTTTAATCAAATTACTAACTATTTTGATATGAGCGATTTTTATGGTAGAGGAGGAGTCTCTTCCCAAACTAGGCTAAGAGCTTGTCGACTAGATAACCATACCAACAAATAAAACTAGTGTCAATACCTATTTACCATGTGATGATTCTAGTAGCTATTAGGGAGAGTATGAAGGTTTTGACTCTCCATGTAGTTGCTAGCTTGAAAGACACCATTGTAGAGCATGGCACACAAATATCCTAGCCTTTTTCCTCATAATATGATGCAACAAATCAACCATCTAGCTTTAGTAGCCCTAGCTCTCATATATTCCTAGACTATTATAATCTATGTTTTGGGAAAGATAGTGATGCAAAGGGTGCAGATAATTCTACCTCCCATGTGTGTTCTAATTTTTAGTATAGATTTCATGGGAGTAGTAGGGGTAATTAGTGTGGTGCACCAAATAATGAAGTGGTGATAGATGAGTTGTGGAATGGGGTGTAAGTTTGTTAAATGTAGGTATGTGGATTTGAATACAAATGCCCCTATAAATATGTGTAGATAAATGTAAACACCCATGTGTGAGGACAAACATATGTTGATGATGTTGAGTGTCATAGGAAAGAAGAATTAGAATACCAGTATGATGTAAATATGTTTATAATATATGTATCATTTTATAAAAAAAATATCGTTTTTGAATTTGGCATAGTATCTAATTTTATATTTTTATTTTATAAGTTAGGTTACAAAATATCGAGGATCATATGAGATCAGAATGACACAAGATATTGACTATTAAAAGTGACCAAATTTCAATTATTCAGACTAAAAGACACCCATTTTTTTAGGAATATTGTTCAATATTCATAGATGAATAAATTTTGTATGTCTATATATGACACATAGATAAAAACAATTTTGGCTATATGTATCAATGATATTTCATAAACTAAGAGACAATGCATTGGCCTCATAAGATTGTATGACATGTTGATGAAATTTTGTGCATTTTCATGATGGTATTGTATGGAATTTTGATCACATTTTATGTGGCCTCATGGTGGCATTGTATGAAATTTTGATGAAATTTTATTTGAATTCATGGACTTATTGGGAATAATTTATATAAATATATTATGTGTAAATTGGTATCTTAAATGGTTTAAAATATTCTCATATTTTACTTAACCCCAAGCGGTGTATGTATGAATCATATCCCATATCCATCTAATGTTGCAATATTGCACCTCAGGGGAAATTTCACATTTTACCAATTTGCCTAACATTTATTACACCTAAGCATGTTTATGATAAGAGCCTCATGGGTCAAAATTTTGCAAGGTCCAATGATGAAGTGAGAACAATCCATCATCCCATTTCCTAACAACTAACATGTTGTATGCCTATGTGGCATGTGAACGTTTATGTGGTGCACTAGAATCCTAGCAGTTTTATGAGTTTGAAACGAGGAATCTCAAAATCTTGACTTGTGACATGTGTCCCTGTATTCATATTTTCGAGTGCAACGACTCCTTCTACCCTTGCATGCAAAAAAACCCCCTTTTTATCTCATTTTGGGGGATTCTCTCTCATTCTAACACATATTATCTCTAACTCAAACTTTATTCTTAGCCTCTTCTAGTCTCTCCAACATCACTTCTACAAGAGAAGCTCTACCAGACTTAGGTCCCTCCAATAGCCAAGGATCTCTAGCAAGAATTCAACAATGCATTTGTGTGTTCAGGAGGGGGCCGAGAACTATTGGTAACAAACTCTTGGTCTTCTCTATTTGTGAATAGATTATATCGCTTTGTTCATTGTCTTTTTATTGGTGTAGGTTCTCCTCCTCAAGTGGGGATTGTTTTCACCGCTTCTTATTTGTCTATTTCATTTACTCTCTCTATTTGTTTAGTTGTCTATGGAGATGGGAAAACCAAAATAGAGGTTGACAACAAAAAATCTTGAATGGCCCCAATATTTATCCCCATTTTTCTTGTGTGTAGGTTACCAATTTGAAGCTTGGAGGATGGTTTCAAATTTTTGGCAATTTGTAAGTTCTCTCTTGGTTCCCCTTTGTACTTTATTTCACTTTCTGCTTTATGTTTAGTTATTATGCTAAATAGACCTCAAATCTATGTAAGATAGTGGGTTTCTAATCATTCTATTTAAGGTTTAAGTTCTCTACTTGCGTTGGATGTCAGTGTGTCCCTCAGACCCTAGCGTACTGTATTGGAATCCTAATACTACACTATAGTCCCTTGACCAAGAGTTATTCCTTTTGAGGTAGAAATATTGAAATCTTAATCTCAAATTTTGAAGCAATCTTATGAAATCGTTGGTTTGTGTATAATTTCCTTTACAATTTCTTCATTAAGGCATATTTGAGGTGGTATAGGGTAGTTCACTCCCTATGATTCTCTTGAGAATGAAGAGACTCATGAGAAAAAAATCCCCCTTATCTTACATTTTGGTGAATCTGGCATGAACCATATCAATTTGTTTTCGCAATGTTTTAATATTTATGATAAATATTTGTATAAGGAAGTTTTTAATATATTGGATGATGCTCTAGATGATTTCTTAGAAGCACCTTCCTATACTTGTAGATATTCCTAATAAATTTCTTCTTCGTAAGCTAAATATTATATGAGCATTGTTGTAGTCTTTGTGGCTTCTCCAAAGCCTAAGAGACCCATTGTTTACTTGACCCCAACTAGACCCTCTCCTAAGAGGATTTATTCTATCTATGGAGTTCCATGTCATATTTATTTTTTAGATTTATATTCAAAGTTTGTGAAAGCCAAAGACTCTCCTTATATATGTTGTACTAGGAGAAATAAGCAAATTTTGGATCAAAAACCTTTTATCTATACATCTCAACCTACTCAAGTTCCTAATTCTTTACCACCTACGACTAAAGTGCTTGGAGACTATGATCTTATCAGGCAACTTCATGTTACTTCGACTAAGATATGACTTTGGGATTTTCTTCCGATCACTCAAGTTTATCAAGGTATACTTCAAGAATCCTTGAAGAAGATCCTCTTTCCTATCTCCACTAGGTTGACATATTTTAATGTGTTGATGGCTCATATTTGTGTAGATTCATCCAATATCATGTTCTATTTGCGAAAAATTCTGCCCACGAATGTGCAGAAAAAAGTGGACCTTTGGATGATCCTAGTTAATGTTAATACTATCAATATTAGGTGTACCCTCATTAACATTGATTCAACCCTCAATGTTTTTGGTATAGATCTACTACCTAATATTAAATTTAATTATTCTTTTCTAGATGCTTCAAGTCCTTGTATATTCGTGGATATGATATGTTGTTAGACAAGCCCTAGGACAATAATCCTACCTTCGCAATTGGGCCTTGTTACCTAACCCACCTCTTGTTACCTAAACCACCTTGGTTTATGTGATGTTTGGTCCCTTACCTTATAATTTTCTCCTTGGAAGACTCTAGATTCATGTTATGGGTTATGTGCCTTCCACTTTACATCATTCTCTAAAGTTTGTTGCAAACAAATAGGTGGTTACGGTCAAGACTCACCCAAAAGCCGTTCACCTTTATGAACTAGAGGCTGCTGGTCCAACTTTATTTCTTTCCACTCTTAATAATTGTATTTCATCACTTAACTCTAATGTAATGAAAACTTCTTCAGCAATACCATCTATGTGGGTTGTCCCCGAAGCGAATGTCACTAAAGAGGAGTAACCTAAAGTAGAAAGTCCTAAGTGTTCCTCTTCTACTTCTTCTTCTGAATCGAATGCATTTCTTGGTGATGATTGGGGATCCTAAATTTTTTTGAATTTTTCATCAAAGAATACAAAATGAACCACATTCACCTTAAACTTTTGATAACGTCAAATTCCTTTGTTAAGGAAATGGATCGAACTCCCATTGAGAAGTAAAGTTGTGATAATATTCAGGAAACCAACCATTCCCCTACCAAGGAGGATAATCCTACCCCATTAAGGAAGCTAAATTTTGAAAATAAAATAAAGGAGATGGTTGTGGCCTTGTAGATGCATTTGACATCCATTGGTGGAATGATGTTCTCTACGTAGAACCACCATCTTCTAAAGCTTTGTAAATGTTATATGGTCCTAGATATAGGATCATTTCTCAATATGATTATGGGTGTAAATGTTGAATGTTGTGGTTGTCATCGATGCCAACACTATTAGCGTTAATGTATTTAAGACTATATATGTCGAGCATATTGAGAAAATTGTAATAAAATATTTTGCAGGTTGTCTGTGAAGCAGTGAACATCAATATGATGGAAATTTGAGTATGTTCATGGTGAGAAGTTGTGGATTAAAGGGTTATTTTTTAGGTGTATCTAGTTTATCCACCAAAATTTTCAGAGGTGCACATGAAGATTTGAGAAATTTATGAGTTTATGTGTTTCGTTAGTTATTTTGTTACTATAGTTGGTGTCCAGGAAGAAGATAATGTGATTCTGGTAATTTGAGTTGTTGTGAATGCTTATGTGGTGTTCGTGGATTTTTATAGATCATTCTCTATCTTTGTTGCACATTTTCATTGATCGTTGTGCTCATGATCGATGGTTTTCTATTGCCTGTTCATGTTTTTCATGTTCATGGTCAATAGGGTGATTGTAGCGTGTTGTGGATCTTTGAGGAATAATTTTTGAAGGTGTTTTGTGTTTGAGGATATTATTTTAGGTCTTCAATATGTTGTGGCCAACCTTGGTAGATTCACATTAATAATCTTTATTGTTTTGGGCTGATCGTTTGTATTCATCTTATTATTTTGTTGAAGCTGACATGTAGCGATATAATTTCTTGTTATGGATATATATAAGCGATTGTTTCTTCATTTGAATGTGAGTGAGAAAGTGTGTGTGCATGAATAATGTACTAAATCTTTTGAAGGCAAAGTAGAGTGTGAAGAAGAGTGAAGAAGAGTGAATAAGTGTTTATGTGCTTAACCGAAACTATAATCAAGCATTAGGAGATGCTACTTTCTCAGTTCAAAATTTGGATGGTTGTAATCCAAATGGTTATGTAAGATAGTGATTCTTCCTTTTGTATTTGAGTAGTGAGATCTAGGAAGTGTGCCTGAATGCATGTGTATTCCCCATTTATTCTTCTTATACTTTTAACAGAGTATAAACTTATGCACTGACCTCCACTATGGTTTTCCCCTAATAGGGTTTCCACATAAAAATCTTGGTGTTATGTATGTTTATAATGTGTTGTTGATTTATGCTCTCATGATAATTAATTAGATTTGAAAATAGGGGTTAATAAATTTAATAAGTTTAAAATTTTGTGACAATTGGTTCATCCCCCCCTCTCAGTTGTTTGCCCTTGTGTTGCCAACAATTAGTATCAAAGCAGGTTCCTTGGAAGAATTTTAACAACTTGAAGTGATATGGGATGGTGGCATATAAGAAGGATAGTCTAAGATTTGATGGAACAAATTATTCTCTATGGAAGACTCGAATGGGGTGTCATCTAAGATGCATTGGTGAATCCTACTAGAGCATTACAAGTAATAGATATTTTATCCTCAAAATGGTCCTACTACTACTGTTGAGATTAGACATGTTGAATACAATATCAAGTCTAGGGAAGCATTGTTAAGTGCATTTGATTATGAGATGACGAATGTTATGGATCTGAAGACTACTTATGAGATCTGGAAAAAGTTGGAAACTTTGTATGAAGGTGGTGCTAATGTGAAGATTGCTAAGATACAAGTTTTAAAAGGGAAATATGAACTATTGAGAATGGGTGATGATGAGAATATTACTACTTTCATGCAAAGAGTGAATGAACCTATGTGTGTTATCAAATGTACTGGTGGATAGTTGGATGAATTAGAGATTGTTGGTAGAGTACTTAGATCCTTTCCTGATGTATACAAAATCAAAGCTACAACTATTGATGAGATTTAGACTGTGACAAATGTAATCAAAGATATGGTGATTGGTAAACTTATTGCTTTTGAGTTGAGTGAATTCAGCGATTCCCTTTCTAAGATAGAATCTGCATTCAAAGCTACTATCGCCGAAAGAGATAAATAGAGATATGAACTGGGTGAAAGTTCTTCTAGAAAGGTATTCAAGTATGAGGAAGAAATGAGACAAATTGAAGAAGAAGAGAGAGAACTGAATGAGCTTGAAGCTCTCATTGTCAAAAGAGAAGCCAGAGGACAAGGTAAGTATAAAGGAAAGTTTCCTATTAATTGTTTTTCTAATATTGTTGTCATCGATAAGGTGTTGTTGAGAAAAGAGTATTTTTTTGTTGAAAGTAGTATTGTTTCGTTTATGTATGGCATTTTGTGGCTATCATTTTCCATGGGTTTTGTGGCTATGGTTTTGTGGGTTTCTATATCAGGGTCGTGGTTGAAACAAATATTGTTTGATTTATGGATTTTATTTTGTGGTTATGGTTGGAATGAAATAAAATAGTTAACGCTATACAATTTATGTTTGATTCCATTGGGAATTGTTCATTATTATTCTATATCTTAGGCTATATTGTTTCATTTTCAATAAGGTGTTATTGAAAAATGCTATATTCTTTCAACTTTCGATAAGGTTTTGTTGAGAAAAGAGTATATTTTTTCATGGGTTTGTTACTATGTATTTTGGATAAGTTGTTGTTGAAAAGGCTATATTGTTTCAATTTTCAGTAAGGTTCTACATTGAGAAAGGAATATATTTTTGCATGGCTTTGTTACTATTAATTTTTGTTAGTTTCTCTTGATGGCTTTCATTTCTATGGGTGTGTTTGGACTGGACTAAAATTGTTAATGGTATGGAATTTTTGTCAATTGCTGTCATCTAGTTTGGGCTATATTGTCTCATTTTTGATAGGGTGTTGTTGAGAATGCTATATTGTTTCAATTTTTGATAAGGCATTGTTCAGAAAATATATTGTTTGTTAAAAATTGTATTATTTAGATTATGGTTGGCGTTTTGTGGATATCATTTTGCATGGGTTTTGTGGCTATGGTTTTTGTTTGATTTATTTCTTCTGTTTGGTGGTTATGGTTGCAATCGAATAAAATAGTTAATGTTAGAGACTTTATGCTTGATTCCATTAGGCATTGGTGATTATTGTTCTCTAGCTTAGGGTATATTTCCCATTTTCTATTTAAGGTGTTGAAAAGACTATATTGTTTCAATTTTGGATAGGGTTATGTTGAGAAAAAAAGTATTTTTTTAGGTGGGTTTGTTACTGTGAATCTTTCTAGCAATTTTTGATAAGGTGCTATTAAAAATGCTTTATTGCCTCAATTTTGGATAGGGTTGTGTTGAGATTTTTTTTTTTTTGGGTGGGTTTGTTATTATGAATCTTTGTTGCGTTCTTTGTATCGCTCTCATTTTTTGGCTATGTTTGCAACAGAATAAAAGTGTTGGCATTCTATGGTATCATTTTGCATGGGTTTTGTGTGTTGTTGATTGTTGTCATCTAGCATGTGCTATATTATTTCATTTCCAATAATGTGCTTGTCAAAAGGTCATATTGTTCCAATTTTGATATTGTACTATTGAGAAAGGACTATATTTTTTCCATTTTGGGTGGGTTTATTACTGTGAATCTTTGTTATTTTCTTTGTATCGCTCCCATTTTTTGGCTATGTTTGCAACAAAATAAAACTGTTGGAATTTTTATGTATCATTTTTCATGGGTTTTGTGTGTTTTTTATTGTTGTCGTCTAGTTTGTGCTATATTATTTCATTTCTGATAACATGCTTGTCAAAAGGTCATATTGTTCGACTTCCAATAGCATGCTATTGAGAAAGGACTATATTTTTGCATTGGTTTGTGACTATGCATTTTTTTTGTTTTGTAGGTTCCTCCATGTGGGCCACTTTTGAGACCAATATAGTATTATTTATGCATTGTGTTTTGTACCTATGGTTGCAATGAAATAAATTAGTCAACCTTGTACAATTTATGTTGATTTTCATAAGGCATTATTGATTGTTGTTGTCTAGCTTTAATATAGTTAACATTATATGGTTTATGGTGAATTCCATAAGGCATTGTCGATTGTTGGTGTCTAGCTTTAATATAGTTAACGTTATACAATTTATGTCAATTTTGATAAGGCATTGTTGAGTGTTGTTGTGTAGCTTAGGGTACATTGTTTCACTTTTGGTAAGGTGTTGTTCAAAGCTATATTGTTCCACGTTGTGATACGGTGGTGTTGAGAAAAGACTATACTTTTGCATGGCTTTGTAATTGTGATTTCCTGTGTTTTGTGGGTTTTTGCATTTGTGTTGGTGTTTAAGCCGAATTGCATTTTTTGTGGATATGGTTGCAACACAACAAAATTGTTAATATTATATAGTTTATGTTCATTTTGATAGGGCATTGTTGATTGTTGTTGTATAGCTTTAAAAAAGTTAATATAGTACAATTTAAATTGGTCTCCATAAGGCATCGCTCATTGTTTTTGTCTAGCTTAGGCTATATCCTTTCATTTTTGAGGTGTTGTTGAAAAGGCTATATTATTTCAGTTTTTGATAAGGTTCTGTTGAGAAAAGAGTATATTTTTTCATGGGTTTCTTACTGTGAATTTTTTGTGAGTGTCTCTTTATAGCTTTCATTTTGTCGTTGTTAGCCGATAGGCTATTTGTTTGAACTTTGGTCAAAAAATTGATTAGCCTCCTCAATTTTTTAGCCTTCCATCGGCTGTGAAAAAGGTGGCGGATGTGTTCGAATGGTAATCGGAATTTTCATCAACCTCCTCATTCTTTGAGTCTTCCAGTAGCCATTGAAAAGGGTGGCAGATGGCTTGGGAATAGGTTGGCGGATTTCACACCACATGGATAAAGAAGGCCACCAAAATTAGACATTATTTCACATCAAAATTGATTGTTCTTTCCTTTCCATGTACTAGTAGTGGTTGTAATAACACCTGTCACTTCAAATCTTGAGAAACATAGCAAATGTTTGAGAGATTTTCAATAAGGCATTGTTGGGTCTCACTCTATTGCTATACCTACTATTAGAGTAGTGACCGAAAAGGGTAAGATTTTTTGAGGGTGCAAGTTCTATCTAGCGTTGGCCGGCCTCTACGAAGGTGGGTGGAGGTTATTCTATGAGGGTGCCCATTTTTGCAAGAAAGCTAGTGGGAAGAGGTGGATATCAAAAAAACCCTTTTTTGTATTGTTCCATTTGTGGTTTGTGGTTTGTGGCAGGCTATATTGTTTACTTTCAAGTAAGGTAGTGTTTATTGTTTCTGATTTTGATAGGTTGTTGAGAAAAAAATCGTTTATCATTCACGTTTTGTATCTATGGTTTTGCATGGGTTTTTTATTATGAATTTTTGAATTTTTTCTATTCAAAAGCTATATTGTTTTTGGTAAGGTGTTGTTCAAAAGCTATATTGTTCCACATTGTGATAAGGTGGTGTTGAGAAAAAACTATACTTTTGCATGGCTTTTTAACTATGATTTCCTATGTTTTGTGGGTTTTTGTATCTATGTTGGTGTTTAGGTTGAATTGCATTTTTTTTGGATGTGGTTGCAATGCAACAAAATAGTTAATATTATACATTTTATGTTCATTTCGATAGGGCATTGTTGATTGTTGTTGTCTGACTTTAAAATAGTTAACATAATATAATTTATATTGGTCTCCATAAGGCATCACTCATTGTTGTTATCTAGCTTAGACTATATTGTTTCATTTTTGAGGTTTTGTTGAAAAGGCTATATTATTTGAGTTTTTGATAAAGTTTTGTTGAGAAAAGAATATATTTTTGCATTGGTTTCTACTTTTTTGATATGGTTGCAATGCAAAAAAATATTGTGTTATACCATTTATGGTGATTGTTGTTGTCTACCTTATTGGCTAATACGTTATTTGTAAGAGCTTTGGTCATAATTTCCATTAGCCTTCCCAGTTCTAGAGCCTTTCGGTGGTTGTGAAAAAGGTGGCAGATGCTCTTGAAATTTGGTTGAATTTCTTGATGGCCAGCCTGGCTAACCACCGACCACCTCGACCTCTTGGCCTAGGCCATGTCCCTAAGGTAATTTTGTAGAGGTGGTTGGCATGTGTTGGGTGTAGTCTAGCGGATTTCATGCCATGTGGATAGAGAAGGCCATCAAAATTAAATGTTGGTTTGCGTCAACATTACTTTTTGTATGGATTTCATGTGCCGACAATGGTTGTAATAATAGTTTTTGTTTATTAATTTGTGGGTTATATTTAGTGGTGATGGTTGCAACATAACCAAATAGTTAATGTTGTGTAGTGTATGTTATTTTCCATAAGGCATTGTCAAGTGTCTTTCTCTACCTTTGGCTATATTATTTCATTTTTTATGGTTCAACCTTCTGAAAAGTATTTGACTTCTCCCTTAAATGGCTTCAAAAAGGTTTTGATCAATATTGTATGTGGAAACCACAGTTGCTTATTATGTTTAATATAAACCTTATTATTGTGAGAATTCCTTTTTGAGGATGAAACAAATAACAACTTTATTCCCTAATAAATAACTATGTTCTCAAAACAATAAATATGAATTTTTTGTCTTCCTTTGTACATATCCTTTGTTTTATATATAATTTTTATGATAATGAATTGCACTCATGCTTCATATGATACTTAATTAGCATAGCAAGGTGTTGAAAGTGAAATATTTAGTCATTGAAATTTAGAATAAAGAACTGAAGGTTCAATCAAGAATAAACACATATAGGTAGATATATATGTATTTGTACACATGTACATATGTATTTATATATATCCTACTATATCTAAATAGATGTGTATACCATATTTTATGCTTTCTGCATAAATCCTATCCTTTAAATTTGCAAAGAGAGAAAACATCCAGTCTGAATTTCGTGTGAATTGACTTAGTGAAAGGGCTATGAATTCAAATCTCTTGTTGCTTATAATATATAACCAAAGCTAGAGAACATTGGTGAACAATGCCTTTTGGATAAAAACACCAACTATATAGCATTGCAACCATAACCACAATAAAAAGCTTTAGATGAAATAATAATGGTTTTAATAGCAACATGGAAAATCCTTTATTGAACAACATATTATTGGCAATGACCATATATATACATGCACATGCACACATACATATAAACATTCAAATAATAAACACCAATTGTGCAAATATAACACTATGTGGCAATCCAACCTGACAAGAAGGAAACAACCATATTGATATAAAAAAAATTGACATATCTATACATAGAATAAACACCTTAGGTTTCAATTAAGAACAAACACATATAACCATATATATATATATGTACTCATGTATCTATCTATTTATATAGACTACTATATTTGAATAGATGTGTATACCATATTTTTTCCTCACTACATAACTACTTGCTGTCGAATTTATGAAGAGAGAAAACATCCAGACTGAATTTTCTCTTAATTGAATCATTGAGAAGGTTGCAGATTTAAATCTTTTGTTGCATGTAATATATTACCTAATCTAAAGCAAGGCCTTATTATAGTCAATAAAAGGTTTAAATTTATTGCCTTCTTAGCCTGTCAATTGAGGGAAAATGCAATGTGGATATTTTCTCTCTTAAATT
Organism: Sequoiadendron giganteum; assembly: GCA_007115665.2. Taxonomy (NCBI): domain Eukaryota; kingdom Viridiplantae; phylum Streptophyta; class Pinopsida; order Cupressales; family Cupressaceae; genus Sequoiadendron; species Sequoiadendron giganteum. The sequence continues at coordinate 818,807,792 of CM021101.1, forward strand.
TTGTTTGGCATCAACATCAATTGTTGTATGGTTTGTGTGTGCTAGAGATGGTTGTAATAAGATCCCAACAAGCAATAATTCCCTTTGGAAAATATGATTAAATATTTTTGAAATGTTTGAAAAATGGTCTTTGCAGTATGGACCTCTCCCTGCACTTCTTCCCACTTGCATCAAATACATCTCTTTCCACTTGCTTTCTCTCCACTCCCTTCTTCCTCCACTGCTTGAAAAAAACAGGCAAATAATTATCGCAACTACCAGTTTTGTAATGCCTTGCAAAAAATGGACAAAGAATTATCACAGCCGACACTTTTTCATTTCTTTTGCAACCATTGCCTCATGCAAAAAACATGGAATAACCTCCAACCACCTTCACAAATACTCTACAATTGATGGTCACACTTGCACCTTCATAGAAGCTTGCCCTGCAATAGACCAATTCAAAACCTTCATCATAAAACACAAACAATAAATGAATCAATATTGTTTGAACAACTACCTAGATGAAAAATCTGAAAAAAAACACGAGCTTAACTATTTTGCAACCATTCACAGAAAACTAAATCCATAAACGAAACAATATAGCCTAAGCTAGAGAGTTGCAACAATCGCCAGAAAACAAAAACCATAAATCAAAAAATACTGGTATCAACATTCACCCATATAGGAAAGCCTGTATTACACAAAAATCCCACTAAAACACCCATGCAAAACCATCCCTGCAAAAGCCGCACCATAAATCAAACAATTTTCGTTTCAACAAACTATACAGTCTTTTATCAGTAGACCCTGATTGAAAAAGAAACAATATATACTAAACTAGAGAAAAACAATCAACATTTCCTTCCACCCTTCACAACTACACATAAACCATAAATGAAACAATATAACCTAAACTACAGAACAACAATCAAAAATTCCCTTTGGAAAATAACTTTAATTTTTTTTCCAAATACCCAACAAATGGTTTTTCGAGTATGCACCTCTTCCCACACCTCTTCACGCTTGCTTTAAATGCACCTCTTTTGGCTTTCTTTCTCTTTGTTCCCTTCTTTCCCTAGGACCTACAAAAAATGGACAAATAATTATCACAACCAACACTTTTGCATTGCTTTTGCAACCATCGCCCCATGCAAAAAAAATAGAATAACCTCCAACCACCTTCATAGAAACTCTACATCCAATGGTCGCACTTACACCTTCATAGAAGCTTTCCCTCCTCACTCAAAACTATCTTCAAGAACAAGGTAAACCCAAAGAATGACACCCAAGAATGCCTTATCGATAATTGTGAAGACATTTTCTTTGTAGGTGTTACTTATAACCATCACCACTACACTGAAACCTTACAACAATTAATGAAGCAAAAGAAACCAATATCTTAACTCTACCATATTGGATCATAGACCGTAATAGTTTGCTACATAGATATATCCATAGGTGGCCTCCAAACAAATGAATGTTGTTTGCATCTAATGTCATAAAAAAACACATGTGCAAATAGGAAATATAAAATCAAACAAAAGAAAATGAGGCCTATTGTCAACACTATCATATTGTGCCATGGAGCATGATTAGTTCTCACCAAAGTCTCGAACAAGAACATACATTGTCCACCCCTCTCATCAATAGTGAAATCAATGTTTCTTATTACACTTATTATATGGTCTATCATTTTAATAGCTCCTTTTTTAGGATAAAAGAAATAATAACTAAAAAGGTGTAATTAATGCATGCAATACATGTATATGCAGCTACAAAACAAAAGTTGGTCTGATATATATATATATATATATATATCTGAAGCTAGATGCATATATATGCACATTGTTGATTGTGCTGTATAAAAGACTATATTATTTGATGAAATAAATATTGTTTGATTTATGCTTCTCCTTTTGTGACAATGGTTCTGGATGGGTTTGTTACTATGAATTTTTGTCTTGTGGAGGTTTTTCTATCTAATGTAGTCTTTCATTTTTATTTTCTTGTGTGCACATATGTACGTTTATAAAATAAGATGTAGTCAACATTCATATATACTTTATTTTTATGGTATACATAATAAGAAACATTTTTCCACACACAATGTATTGAAAATCTCTCTGAAGTTATGTGAAGAAGAATTTCTACAGAGATGGTGACATCAACATTTGATACAACACTCAAATTACAGCTTATTCTTGCAATAATGTTTCAATATGTATCTATGTTGTTTGCAACTACTATGGAATACATCCAAATCTGGACATACCATTGTTCATCAGTGTTCCATTTGCAACCATTCACACCATACACAAACCAACAATGCCCTATTGAAATTAACATAAATTGTATCCGTCTGTTGTGGAGTTTCTATGAAGGTTGTTGTTGAAGGATAGTTTCTATTTTTTTATTGGTCAATAACTTGAAAAGAAATACAAAAGATTAGAGTACATGGCCATCACACCAGACAAGAAGGAAATAGCTATATTGATATTAAAAAACTAGACATATCCAAATTTATATAAATGCATTATGTGAAAGATACATGTACATAATGAAAATGTAGACATACACACTAACACCTTAAATGAAACAATAATGGTTTCAATAGCATCCTAGAAAAAGAAAAAAAAATCAACAAAGCCTTACCAAAAAGGAAATAGTATAGCCATAAAAAACCAACTTAAAGGAGAATAGCATAAGTCAAGAGGTGAAGCTCATTGACTATGCAACAAAAAAATTAAAGGTAGATAGCAAGACTCAACAATGGCCTATGGAAAAAAATCCATATACATATATTGCAACAAAGACGAAAAAAGTGCTTGCAAACTCCAACTTAGAGAGGAACAATGCAACCAATGAACGAGTAGGTAATATAAAACGAAATGTAAACTATATAACATTAAATGGTTTACTCTATTTCAACCATAACTACACAATGGGAGCCATAAATGAAAAAATATTTGTTTTCCCACCTCTTCCCACTTTCTTCAAACACACCTCTTTCCACTAGCCTCCCTGCAAAAAATGGGCACCTTGGCAGAATAACCTCCACTCACCTTGACAAAAGCTAGAAAACACTTGATCCAATTTTCAGCCTCATAGAAGCCTACCCCCCTCACTCACATCTCTGATAGTAGGTATAGAAAGAGAATGAGACCCAACAATAATTTGTTGGAAATTTCACAAACATTTTTTGTGGTCCCTGAGTTTTAAAATGGTGGGTGTTTTTACAACCATCGCCAGTACATGGAAAGCATAGAGCAATTATTCCATGCAAAAAATAAAAAATAGGCTCCATCCATCTTCACAAAAATTCCAGAGTAGATAATTTCACTTGCATCTATATAGAAGCCTACCCTTCTTTCTTACACCTTTCATAGAAGGTAAAGCCGTAAAACCACATGCAACAATGGCTTAATGAAAATTGCGTAGACATTTTCTATGTTTTCTAGGGATTTAAATGGTAGGTGTTACTTACAACCATTACCACTACATGGAAATCATACAACAATCAAAATCTAACAGTGACAAACCTATTGAAACCTCTGGCATAGAACTCGAATCATAAATTGAAGTGTATTGGTCTAAATAGTGATTCAAATGGGAAAACCCACACAAACACAACAATTCATAAAACATAGCAATTCACTATAACAATCGAACAAAAAAAAAAAATTGCCTTCTAGCCTTCATGGCTATACTGATTCAATAAATAAAAAATTTTACCCTAAGCTAGAGAACTGCAATCAAGAATGGTCTTTCGAAAATAACAAAAAGTGTTTTTGAAACTATGTTGCTTTTAACAGTGACCCGGATGGAAAAACCCATAAAACACAACAATCCACAACAACAATCAAACACAAAAATAAACAATATTGCCTTCCAGCTATCATGGTTGCACAGAAAACATAAACGAAACAATACACCCTAAGCAAGAGAACAACAATGAATAATGGCCTATGGAAAATAACATGAACTATTTTTCAAATAATTTAGAAAGGGTTTTTATAATATGCACCTCCACTGACACCTCTACCTACTTACTTCAAATGTACCTCTTCCCTTTTTCAAAAACCAATACAATAGTCTTGGTATTGTCACTATCAATCAAAGTGATGGACAATATATGGGGCGTATAGATATATATGTATATATGTCATATCATATGCAAACAAAATTGATTCCATGGGACATTGGTGATTGTTGTTATCTAGGTTAGGGTGTGTTTTTTAATTCTCAGAAAGAGGTTGTTAAATAATCTATATTGTTTGATTTTCACTATTGCATTGTGAACCAAATATGGAACAATATAGCCAAACATAAAGTGATACAACAACTTATGTTATTTTCCTGACTTTGGAGAGTTTTTCATCACATTATATGTTGCAAGAAATGCTCATGGGGACAATTTTATATGAATGTTCTCTATGTTCTATTTTGCATACATATATGTCTACATAGAGAAAAAGAAGAATGAAATGCAACAAAAAAAAGAGATACTTTAGCGTTTGTTGTATGGTTTCTATCTACTAGAAATTCTTGCAAAGTAATTAAACAGTTCATCATCTTCTCAATATTTAATTGTCGGTTGTCTTTGTGTGGCCTGCACTGACAGTAGATAGCCAGAGATATATATAGACATAGATTCATATACTGAAAGATATAGGTATAAAATGCATGTACATACCAACACATGCACAGATACATTTATTTATTGTAGAGACATTTATGTACACAGAACTGTATCAAGATATTGTATGCACTGGGAACATTGAATTGCATGCATACATGCTTCTGTATATGTATATGCACATATATACATGTATACAAGTATATATGAAAATAGCTACAAATACAAAGGGTTTTTTCAAATTACACCTCTTGTTGCTTGGTTCAACTATACCTCTTCTTGCTTGCTTTGTCTTTGCTATTTGCTTTCTTCAACGTCTACAAAAAATGGGCAATAAATTATCATAGCTGACACTTTTGGATTGCTTTTCCAACTACAACCCCATGTATGAAAGCCCAAAAGAAACCTCTTGCTAGTTGGACAGTGGCCTGACAACGCATTATTGAACTTGGACCTTCACAGAAGATTTCTCTCCTTGGTCATAGTTTTCGTAGATGGTAAAGCCACAAAACAACAACTAGAAATTCCTTGCCAAAAATTATGCAAACATTTGATTGTACTGATGGAGAGTGTATTTCCCCTATGTCCAAGAATATATTTATGTCATAGTGGATGCAAAGAACATTGATACATAGTGATAGCTATGTTTATTTTTTTGACACATACTTGGAATCATAAGTTGTATTTTAGGTGTTGTATATTAATTTTTTTTTGCATTTAATATCACATATATAGATTTATGTACATGGGGAAAAAAAATGAGTGACAATGATAGTCAAAAATGTCTTTTGGATAACAACATAAGCTCTATACCATTTACTATTTTATTATGTATTAAAAATTAAATGATATAGCCAAAGCTAGAGAACAATAATTAACAATTTGTTATGGAAAACAACACTGACTATTTTATTACATTGTATCCATTTGCAAAGAACTTAAACCTTACATGAAAAATATTAAATTTTCCTGTATATAGATATGTATGTATGTCAAAGCAGATGTAAATAATGTACCTACACACTCTTCCCAAAGTATATTGATTTGTGAAAATAGATGTTATTTCTTTGAACCTTGACAAGGAATTCTTCAAATGATATATTGTATATTAATTATTGTATACAACATTTAATTCTTCTTCCTTATTATTTATTTCCCCTCGTATTGTTAATGTCTGTATAAAAAATATATATATTAAAAATATGAAACAAAAAATGGAATTATAAATTCTATATTAAGTGTTGTATGAATCATTCAACCATTTTTTATTAATCCTTTGTTGTCATATTGTTGATGTTTATGAAAAAAAACTGAGAGATCATGTTGTGTTTTGAGGTCATAGACCCTGTAGTCAGTCATTGGTGTTTCAACTCTTATCTTTTAAAAGAGCAGCCCCAACAATGTCGGTGGAATTTGGCTCTACCCAAGTTGATGAACAATCCTCAAGCAGGAATCTTGTAATTTTTGTTCCTTGTTTTGTTTTTGTTATTGACAATTAATTTGATACTTTTCCATATGCATCCAGTGGACTATGAATATGCTTCATTTGAATTAAATTTTTTTGTGATATATATTCTAACTAATTTATATTCAAAATCTTCATCTTTGTTTTTCCTTTCAATTTGCTAGCCATTTGGGAGTCATTTATGTGTTAAGGAGAAAATGTTACAATTTTCTAATGTGTTGGCATTGTTGTTAGCTTCTAGAGTTGTGTCACAACCATCAATATCTCATTACTTCCAATTGCCTAAGTGAAACTAGCTTGTAGGATACAAATGTGCATCCAACCTTGAAAACACATGAAATACAATCTATTGATGCTAGAGATTTTATTCCATCTCTAGTTCTCTAGCTAATGCCTTTTCAAAAAATAGGAGGTGATCAAAGCCTAGTTGACCACTACAAAGTCGTCCTCTCTGATGGAACCCACATGCAAATAGGTACTTTTCCTACAAAATACAATCACCTTTTGTTTATAGGGGAATTGAAAATAGGTTCCATCTTGTGCTTGACCAACTATTTGTGTAGGAAGCTACGGGAATCAAGGTTAGATTTTTTTTTCACTACTTATACTTATTTTATGCTTTCTTGTTAGTGGAGACTATCTTTAAAATTATTTGATGTTTGCTTAATTCTAGGGCAATTGTCATATTTTCCATAGATGTCAAAATGCCAGATTGCCACCTAATTGGAAAACCTATATATCTATTTAGAGATCAAGAAGAACAAATAGTTGGTTGTGGATCGCCTTCCCCATCCAAACAAGCCTCAACATTTGGGATAAATACATCCCCAAAACAAAAAAATACTCCTACAAATATCAGTCCTATTAATGGGCTCAATGTATACCAAACCAAATGGATAATAAAAGGTAAGGTAACAATGAAAAGGGACATGAGGGCCAAGTATTCAGCTTTGACATTATTGACAGTGAGGGAACAAAAATATGAATCACTTGTTTTAATGACATAGCATAACTTCATTATGATAAGGTTGAGGTGGGTCGTACTTATTGTGTATCAAAGGGCTCAATGAGACAAGAAGATAGGAAATTTAATAAGTTGAACAACCAAATGGAAATCATTTTGGATCAAAAATCAATGTTGAAATGTTGTGATGATGAGGCCTTTGTGCCAGAGAAAGTATTTAAATTTATCCCAATTAATGAAATTACAAATTGTAGCAATAATAGTTTGATTGATATTATTGGGATTGTGGTGCATGTGGGAAAGGTATCGACTATACAAAGAAAGGATTTGTCTGAAACAATTCATAGAATTGTTAAACTTAATTATTTTACATCTTGCATCGATGTTAATCTGTAGGGATCAAACTAGGAAGCAAAGGATGACAAGATGGAAAGGTTGTAAAACCTTCCTTTGGTTGTCATCCTTGTTGTTAAAAATGCAAGTATTGGGTATTTCAATGGAACGATACTAAACACAACCATGCAGACTATTCTATACATAAATCCTGGCATCCTAGAAGCACAACCCTTGTCCCAAAGAGGAAATATTGAGCCACATGTTGTTGAGCCCACTCAGATGGTCCCTCAAAAGGTTGCTTTGGAAAATGAAAGAGTCGCCATTTGATATATCTTGGATCACTGCCTTGGCTTGCCAAAAACTTTGTAGGCTACTCTCAAAGCAGCAGTAAAATATATACAAACCAATACATTATGTTACACTGCATTTCCATTGCACACTAATGGCAGACAATGTAAGAAAAAGTGTGAAGAATCCACACAAAATACATGGTTCTTCCCTAAATCTTAGACAACAATAGCTGATTGTGACTTTATATATTTATTGCAACTAAAGATGGAAGACAACATAGGGGAGATTTGGCCTACTACTTTTGATGAGGCTGCAACAAGCTTATTGTAAATGTCAACAAAAGAGCTTTACATGTTGCAATATGAGTCTTCTACTATAATGACTGCCAAGTATATTATCAATCGTGTCACATACAACTCATTTGTTTTTATTGTTCTTATTAAAACTCAAACCTATAATTCAGAAACAAGGATGAAAATGACAACAGTCAAAGTTGTAAGAATTAATTTTGAAGCTAAGTTCAAGCTATTGTTGTCAGATCTGTTTGCAATTTCTGCTACCCTTCAAGATTCTCGAGAGATAGTGTTTGTACTACCTTGAATGCCAAACAACCATGCCTAATTGTGACTTTGAATATTTTTTATAGTTTCTGTTGATTGGACATCTATTTCCTTATCTTTCTTTGCACTAATTGTCACATCAAAACACCTTTCCTTTCTCCTATTATTGTCTTGTTCCTTGTGTAACTGGTAATATATTAGAACAATGAAGTTTGACTTTTAATGTTTAACAAAACAAGATACCCTTATTGTTTTCTATATTGTTTATGTTTCTTAGAATTTGGTTATGGTTTAAGTGTATGTTCCCAATTTTATTGTATGTTGTCTAGTTATATAGTTATGTCATCCTGCCTAACACATGTATCAGTATTTACAACTATTCTTATATATAGTTGTGGACATGGTTGTATGTGTGTATATATGTATGTATGCATGCACATAGATATATATGCATGTAATTGAAATTTCCCAGTCCATACAACATTTTGATACATATGTGTAAGATATATGTGCCTATAATGGATTTGTATGCATATGTGCATGTAGACTTCAATATTTATAGCTATGTCTGACTAGTTTTTAATATTAGTATAGTTATTTTCTTCTTGTCTATTTCAATTTCTATGTAGTCTTCTCTCTCCGCAATTTTTCTTACTATAATGTTTTCTCCCTTGAATGAATGACTAGCATTAAATTCTCTCCTAGCTTTGTATTCATAAAAGCACATGACATATGGTTATTTTGCACTTTCTTACCAAACTTGAATAATACTTTTCTTTTGTTATAATATTCTCTATGTGATGTTTAATAATGAATATTATCTATTCCCTTTGCAACTATTTTGTCATTGTGGTTCAATCTTGCGTATTAAAATCTACCATTGCACAAGATTAAGATACACAATATAATGGAAATTTTGTCATTAGATTTATGTTGTTCTGATCTTTTTTTAAATATTCTGAGTGCATACAATATCTTGATAGATTTCCATATAGATATGTGTTTATGTGATGTATTTTTATGTGTGAGTGTGTATGTTTGTACATGCATGTAATTCTTCTTAAATGTTCTCTCTACTACTTTCCCATGTATAATCATAATTTCATGTTGGATATGGATATCATACGAACCTTTGCTATAATTTTTATTTTGTATGTTATGCAACTCAATCTACAACTTAGTGGGTGATCCCACAATAGTGGTTTACAATTTTTGGCCAAACTAGACACTGCAATTATTATTTTTTACTAAATCTTCATATTTCGGCACCTATACCGGCTAAACCGTGAGGAATTTAAAAATGATGAAAACTAGAGTCTCATCACATTTTGTCTGTCAATTCTAAAAATATTTTATTTAAAATATTTGATATCAGATTGCACTTTTTTTTCCATCTCCCACGAAAAATGGTTTTTTTCATAAAACAACATTTTTAAAAAGTGATACTCACCGTATACAACATAACTTTTTTTGTATAAAGGATTAAATTCTAATTTTTTCAAATTTAGATTTGTAACTACGATATCTAGCACTTGAATTTGGTCTCATAGTTTTTTATTGAATATTTTTTCCTTAATCAAGTTTCGAAGTCAAACCAATTGCAATTCAGACATAGGCGGATTGTATACAACATAACTTTTTTTGTATGTATCGAAATTCAATTTTATTTTTTTTAATGGATCAAGGACATCAGTACCCAGCCTCAAAATATTTTTAAAAAATTTATTTTGATAATCTGCTATTATCCCACATGTGCAAAACATAGATCTTGACTTTCGATGAAAAACCTATGTTTAATAAAACTAAAAAAACACATACATAATAAAACCAAAACATATTAAAATTTAATTCGTTGGATAGCTCATTCTGAGGACTACCATATTCCAGTTGGGTTTGTGAATTCTCCTCCATTTTCATCCTCAACCCGAGCTTCGAAGGGCAAAATTTTGCTAAAATTTAGTGGAAGAGGGGGAGAAGGGCAAAAAAGGGGGGTTCCAGCGAACCCCCCTTTGAATGAACCCCCCTTCACTCGAAAGGGTAAAGGGGGGTTCGTTTGAAGGGGGGTTCACTTGAACCCCCATTTTTTTTGAATCCCCCATAAGGAAACGTGGCATGATAGGGTTCGAGTGAACCCACCATGCAAAAGGGGGTTCGCTCGAACTAGGGATTTGACCGAACCCCTCTTTTGGGTTTGTGTGAACCCCCTAGTTCGAACGAACCCTTTAAAACATGAAATTTTCAATGTGTGAGAATTTTATCAAATTTCCTTCCTCATAAAAATTGTACACCACTATTATGGGTTTACCCTAGTACTGAACAATTTCTTATTGAAAATAACACAAAATCCTCAATTAGTTTGGTAAGTTTTAAATTCAAGGTATTATTGCAACCAAAGCCAATATATACAATGCATACATTCAACAATGTTGTCGTGACAAGTTGTACCAAGTTATGTTTGTTTCATATGTGTAGCCAACATACACATATATGTGCATTTAAACTTATCTATATTTCTTGTACATGCAGTGACAACTTTGGGTGTACATATGTATGTATGTTTTTAGAAAAAAATCTCATCACTTTAGTGGCTCAAAATTTTCATAGCAACTAAAGCTATAGAACAATAGTCAACAATGCCTTATGAGGAATAACATAAAAAAATCAATTTCTTTACTAACTTTAGAACTCTAAATATTATTGTGGCCATAGGGAGTATATGGAAATCATATATGAAACAATGTTGTTATTGCTCTATTTTATTTCCTTGCAACCATCGTGTGTATATAGAAACCATAAATCAAATAATATTGATTTCTTTCCATTGATTGCCTCTATATGGAGACTGCTAGCCAATAGGCTATATATGTGAACTTTGGATAGAATTTTCATGAGCCTTCCCGATTTCAAAGCTATTAGGAAGCAATCAACAATCCATATATAATTGCAAGTGCCTCTGCATACATATATATCAATCTACATTTTTATTGCCTCTCACATCTTTATGCATTGGAGACATTCAATGCATATATACAAATTTGTTGCTCTGAAATATGTTACCATAAAAAAGTATGAGTTGTTTTGTTTTATTTTCCTTTTCTTGTGTGCATATATGTATGCATGTCAAATTAGATGTAGACAACATATATTGCTCCCTATCTTTATTATTTTTAGAAGGTATTTGTTATTTTTTTCCTTATCAAAAGGGAATTCTTAAAATAATAGGGTTTATATTAGGCCTAATAAGAAACATTGATATCACCTTTCATAAAAAATTGATTCAAAACCTCCCCCACAAAATGTTTTTTTTTTAAATTAAACAATATTTCTTTCAACATCAAGCCAGATGAAAAAACCCACACACAACACATGATATTATCTCTTTTGCAACCATAGAAATAAAATGGTGGAAATAAATGATGCAATATAGCCTAACTTAGAGAATTGCAACCATCACCACTAACGAAAGCTATAAATGAAACAATATTGGTTCGAATAGTCACCCACACGGGACAATGTGAAAAGATCAATTTTTGATATATTTCCCACTTTCCACCCAAAATTCATACCTATGTATAGATATGTAAATATGTGAGGTCAAATGTAGAGAACATTCATATATGCTTCTTCCTATGTTTATTCTTTTTACAAGGTAGTTTCTTTTTCTCTTTTCCTATGTCTATACTTAAACTTCTCCATAGGAATTAATTACTACTTGCATTTATATAGCCCTACCTCTATTCATTCACAATTGTTGTGAAATCTAACAAAAGAATAGGTACGTATGTTTCAATTGACAGTTGCAGTTTTGATGTTCAGAATCCACATTATGCATTTATTCAAATTTCTTATATCAACTAAAACATGTGGTACCTATTCTTCTATGAAGTAATTGTCTCAAGCTTTGCATTTTCAAGTTTATTTTGTAATAAAAAATGGGGGGCATGATCCACAACATGTGACAAATTACATGTAGCCACATATATTGGAAACATTGAGAAACATAGTGAATGTCTATGAAATTTTCAATAAGTAATTGTTGGGATTTGTTGTGTCGTTATACTTGCTATCAGAGCTGTGAAGTAAGAAGAGTAAGATTTTGTGATGGTCCAAGTTCAATCACGCATTTTCCACCTTTTGTGAAGGTGATTGGGGGTTATTCTATGATTTTGGCATGGGGAAATAGTTGCAAAAGAAAAAGAAAAGGTGTTGCCTACAATATTTCTTTTCTCACTTCTTGCAACAAAGCTAGCGAGAGGAGGTATTTTTTAAGCAAGCAGGAAAAGGTGAATAACGAAAAAAAACCTTTGTGATTTTTTTGTTTCATTTGTGGTCTACACAAACATTTGGTATGTTTTGAAAGGATTTAAAAGGCATGTACCACTTACAACCATCACCACTCCATAGAAACCATGCAAAAATTAATGTTGATGTCATTTTTTTTCCCTCTCTATCGACACAACAAGTGTTTTTAATCAAAAAAAAAGAAAAACACGTGTCAGCTTCTCCCCGACTACAACCTTTTCCCCAGTCGCCGGTAGGCTTCCAACCCAGGAAAGGATAATGAAAATCCTTGCTAAAGTTTGATCTAGACTACCTTCCATTATCCCACAGTCTATGTTCTCCCACAACAACAAAGAAAGTCATTTGTAGCACCTGTCATTTTGAACCTCTGGAAACATACCACTTTCTTGTGCCAAGACCAGGCTTTTGTTGAGCTTCAAGTGTAGTTGGTTGTAGTGGAATTTATGTGAAGGTGCTTTCATGTTATTTTGTGTTATTTAAATGGGGAGATGGTTGCAAAAGCACTACAAAAGTATTAGTTGTGATAATTCTTTGCCCATTTCTTGCAATCATGGATCTTCTATATAACACTTAAAAATATAGTTTACCATTCCAAGAATATCACATATAATAAACATAGGGATTAGTATATATCAATTTTTTTTGCATCTTCTATGACGTACATACATATCTATATATAGCAGAAATACATTATCCATCATTGTCAATAATGGTGACATCAATATTCTATGCAGTGCTGGAAATTCAAGTTATCATTCCAAAAATGTGCCAGTATGTATCAATGTTATTTGCATCTGCTATGATATGCATCCAAATCTGCACATTGCATTGTTCATTAGTTTGGTCAATGGTTGCATAAATTTTCCATATAGCAGTTAAAATACATCTTGTCATTGCAAGAATGTCCCAACAAAATAAACATAGGGATCAATATATATCAATTTTATTTGCATCTATGATGACATACATAAATATTTGCACATGTGGGAAATCCTTTGTCCATCGCTCTAATCAATGATCTCATCACGAAGAATTTTCTATTGCTTTAGCAACCATGTCCCCATCCAAAAAAATAGAAAACAAGTGATTTATATTTCTGCTTGCTCACTGTAAATAATTTCAAAGTTGAATATTTGGTCCTCACATCCTTGTTTATTGTAATGGTCATTGTCCCTTTTTAGTTGTCAGATGACCTTTTATTTCCCATCATCTACCTTTTTTTTATATGTAACTCCACATACATACATTTCCACAAATTGTTTTTTGTGTGTACATATATGCAAGGAACAACCCCCTAAAAATGCATCCAAGTCATACAATGCTTGTATACCTACTTGGATAAAATAATCTCCACTGATATATGTGTATCATCAAGAGCAAGCATCATTTTTTTATGCTTCATTTAATATTTGATTTGTGCACATCTATTTGTTTTTGACATTAAATGCAAAAAATATTCATATATTTGAAGATTACTTATGGATATATATGTCTAACAACCTATGATGGTCCACATGCCTTATATGGTAGGGTGTAGAGCACCTGCTTCCTTTTGTTCCATTTCATTTTAGTTTATTTCCCCTATGTGTAGATATGTATCTGTGTTATTATTTCTTTTGTCCTTGAAAAAGTCTTTCTTGAATGATATATTATATATATATTAATCGTAATAAGGAACATTTATTTCACCATACATCAAAGTGGTTCACGATGTATGTTCTTGCTATGCGTTGATCCGCCTTTATTTTTTGGTAGATACTATAGGAGAGATACCAAAAATTACAATGCACTATGAATTAAACAAGAGGATCATCTCCAACAATTGTGTTCATTGCCACCATCATGAAATGTTGGTGTTCTTAACGGTAACTATGTTGCTTCTCTTTCCCTCTTCATTTCCATGCATATAGAATTTTCACCATTTCTAAATTGGCTTGCTTATCATTTTTTGTATGCAACATGTAATCGTGGCATTGCATATTTTCCTCTTTCACATTATAGAATTGTTTACATTTCATAATTTATATATTGGTTACCAATGAAACATGTACACCTTTCTAAAGTTCACATTTTCCTTGTTTGTACTTATATTTGTGTCAAACCATTTTAGATTGTAACTACATTCAATTTATATACAAGGTGTAGTGATCTCCAATATGCTAAACATCTTTACCATTGCACATTTACATGGTGTATGGTCTTTGCATGCATTCTAACTGTATATAATGTAAGGATATTTATCTTTTACCCCATCTCTTATTTAACCACTGCATGCCGATTTATTAAAAAATCTATAGCATTGATTTGAAGACAGCTAATTCTCTTAGGTCCAATAACATTCTTTTCACCATTGATCAAACTAGTGGACAATTACTATTTTTCTCGGGGGTTTGGTGAGATCCCACGAGACTCCATGAGCCCATATGGTAGGGTTGAGAGCAGGCCTCCTTTTCTAGTCTTCATAATGCAACCCATTCCATGCACAAGTTATGCCAACATTTTTTTTAATTGTCATGTTCTATTATAACTACATTTCATATCATTTTTTATACATTGTACAAGTCTTTAAATTTCTTGATTTATTTATTGTCTATCAATGGCATGTGTTTATTGGAATAAACTTCACATTATGATTTCTTCTTTGTGGACCATACTCAAGCCAAACAATCCTCCTTTATGGATGTTTTGACGCCATTAGATCTTCTATAAACTCAACATAGCCCAAATCATTTCTTTCACCATTGATTGAAGAATGTTGATATTCTTAACGGTAACTATATTGCTTCTTTGTCCCTCTTCATTTCCATGCATATAGAATTTCCACCATTCCCAAAATGCTAAATACCTTTATAATTTCACATTTGCATGGTGTATGGCCTTTGTCGGAATTTTAAGTGTATATAATGTAAGGCTATATATCTTTTATCACATCTTTTATTTCACAACTACATACTGATTTATTAAAAAAATATGTAGCATTGATTTAAAGACAATCAATTTTCTGAAGTCCCAAAGTATTGGTGTCACCATAGATCAAAGTGGTGCAGAATTAATGTTTTTTCTCAGGGGTTTGGTGAGATCCCATGAGGCTCCATGACTCAATATGAAAGGGTGGAGAGCATGCCTCCTTTTTGTGTGTTCATACTTTAATCCATTCCCTACACAAGGTATGCCAACATTTTTTTAAATTGGTGTGTTCTATTACAATTGAATTGCATATTACTTCTTATACGTTATACGAGTCTTTAAATTTCCTAATTTATTTATTATCTATGAATGACACTTGTTTATTGCACTAAACTTCACATTATTATTTCACCTTTACATACCATACTCAAGCCAAACAATCCTCCTTTGTGGATGTTTTCATGCCATTAGATCTTCTATAAAGTTAGCAGTGCTCGAAACATTGCTTTCACTATTGATTAAAATGGTGGATAATTTATTTTTTTGCTCAGGGGATTTGTGAGAGTGCATGATGCTCCATGACCCAATATGGTAGGGTGGAGAGCACAACTTCTTTTCTTCTCTTTATACTAATTTCTTCCATATGCACAAACTATGCCTATATCTTCAATCCCTTCTATTACAGGTGTACTGCATATTATCTACTATAAATTCCACAACTCTTTATATCTACCGATTTAGATATTTTCTACTAACAATAGATGATCACTGCACTAAACTTCACATTTTATTGTTATTCTTGCAAAGCACATTACAGCCATAATGTGGGTTTTGATGAAGTCATGTATTATAACCAACCTTTCAAAATTATCACATTGATTGCAAGATCAATTACAGTGGTCAAATAAACAACTACATCCTTGTAGACTCTATATTAACTATAATAAGCAACATTGATTTCACCATTGACCAGGGTGGTGGATGATGTATGTTCTTGCTCGGGGGTTTGGTGAGATCCCATGAGGCTCCATGACCCAATATGGTAGGGTGGAGAGCAGTGATCATTTTTTTGTGTTTCATTTTTTATTTACTTTTAATTTTCTGCATATTTTTGTCTATGGATTTCCTTCTATGGTTATGGTTGCAAAAGAATAAAATAGTTAATTTTATATACTTTATCTTCATTCCATTGGGTATTCTTGATTATTGTTCTCTAGCTTAGGCTATATTATTTCAATTTTGGATAAGGTGTTGTTGAGAAAAGAGTATATTGTTTCGTTTATCGTTGGTTTTTTGTGCCTTTCATTTTGTATAATGTTTCTCACATAAGATTCACAAAATATTGCTATGTTTCATAGTCTATATATTAAGTATAATATTAAAGATTTTTTTTAGAATTGATTACATTGAGACAACAATCTCTATTTTAAAATATTCCACCAAAAAAGCTTACATATAATCTTTTTAGATTAGCTTTTAAATAATTCTATTTCTCTCTTTCCATTACCTACATGTATTATTACCATTTTTTTTTTCCTTTCATTTTGTTGTACATGTATCGTAAAAGAAGTATTAATCATGCCATAACCACTCTTAAATGCCATCACTTTATCTCTTTTTGTATGTATAAATTTCCTTTCAATGAGATATAGTATAAATACATATATGCACATGCTCTCCCTCACATTCCATCCTTGCCATTGGTGCTTTGCTCTACCTATTAGCTCATCGTTCCATTTCACTACACACAACTGCTAGTGTTATGTCGTGTCGATTGTTTTAAGGTGTGAATGAATCTAGTAGTACAAAAATACTTTAATAATTAGTAGAATTTTATTTTTTATTATTTTAAGGACATTAGTGTTGATGACTACTATTGAATAAAATATCTCATAGATTAAAAATAACAAATAGTATGTTTCTATATAAATACACTAATAAAACATTATTTCATTTATAGATATAAGTCTAATATTTATGAAGGAATTTTAATAGCATTTGAACAAAAGTATGTTCATATGATATCATATTTGATAATGTTGACTTGTTAGATTAAGTTTACACAATGAAAATGCCAAGTAAGAGGCTAAAATTTGATTCATTCAAAATGATCACATATGGTTTTGAGAGTTGTGAAGTTAGGTTGCACAACAACTGGGTCCTCTCACCTTGTTTGGTTCCTTTTTCATAATCATTAACTTGAATCATGAACGAAATCCAGTGCTCAAGGACTTCTCTATCCTAGGTTAGATCATGGCTATAATATAGTCCACTAGATTTCATAATGAATTCATTGTACCAAGTTATCAAAATCAAATAATGGAGCATTTATTTTCAGAGTAGATTAATCATCCATTTGTTGATAGTTTGTTTAAATTAGTGCACTTTAGAATCATTCAAAATAAAGTACTTATGTCCTACTCAAGCACACAATTTATGTTATATTATGTATGAATCTTTTAGTTTTTTTATTTTAGTATCTAATGGAAACAATCTAGTACTTGAATAATATTATTTGTAAATTTAATTATTATTATTTTAATGACTAGAATTTTATTTTTTACTATTTTTAAGGGTGTTACTATTAATGATTATTATTAAATAAAATGTGTTGTATATTATTAGCATAAAATCATGTAACATTATATAAACACAACAATAGAACATTATTCCATGCATAAATATAAGTCTTAACATTTATGGAGGAATTTTAATGGCATTTCAATAAAAGTATGTTCATATGACACCGTATTTTGATAATGTGGACTTGATGGCTTAAGTTTCCACAACAAAAATGCCAAGTGAGATTTTGAAGTTTGAGTTATTAAAAAATGGTATGTATCATTTTTAAAAGTTTTGAAGTTTGGATGGACAACAATTGGGTCCTCACCCCTTGTTTGATTCTTCTAGCATAGTCATCACCTCAATCTTAAACGAATTCTAGTGCTGAAATATTTCTCTATCGTAGGTTAAATCATGGAGCTATAATCTAATCCTTTGGATTTTTGAATAAATTCATTGTACCATATTATCAAAATCAAATGAAAGAACAATTATTTTCAAATCATCTTAATCAACCATTAGTTTATATGCTTTTCAAGGTAGTGTGCATTAGAAGCATTCAAAATGAATTATTTATGTGTTAATCAAGCACATAATATAATGCAATATAAAATACTTTATGTTATAACATGTCTAATTCTTTTAATGTATAATTTTAGTATATAAGAGAAACAATGTATTGGTTCAATAATACTCTTTATAGATTCAATTATTATTAATAGTAGAATTTTATTTTTTATTATTTTAAGGGTTTTAGTGTTGATGATTAATATTAAATAAAATACTTTGTATATTAAGAGGAATAAATCATGTAATGTCTTTGATAAGGTAAGAAAAATTTATAGGGTTTTGTACCCTTAACACATCGAACCACAAGGGATAAAAATTTCAAGTCCAATAAACATATAAAATAGCAAAAAAAAAAAACACAGACCACAGATCAACAACAGATAGCCAAAATACAAACAAAATAACACCTAACTGGCATTATCCCATTTCTTTGACACGAGATCAAAAATATCATCCATGACCCATTCTTGATCATCATCAGTAATCTTCACATCCAACTCATCTTTTATAACCGCTAATAGAGTGTTGGTGACAAAGTGGATAAACTTAATAGTGAAGTGGGTCAAACCTCAAAATCTCTTATCCAATTTATCCATTCTATCATTCAGCACAAGATTCTCCTCCCCATCATCAGTAGCCTTCACATTCTCAATATGTTCCACCTCCAATGGGTGTGAGGACTAGGAAATTGAGTTCTCTTTCTGCTCTTCACTATTATCAAGAATGGTGTGGGGCCCTCCCACATACACCTTCTCCTCATCCCCAGAGATCTCATCACCCTTATATTCTTTATTTTTAGACCACTCCTCCTCCGAGTCCAAATCTACCTACCTTTTTTTGTTGTTCTTGGCCAATCTCCTAGACCTCCGGATGATGGTCTCACCTCTGATCACAACTATCACCTCAACCATTGTGTCACCCTTAGAATCCTCCCCCACAACATTTTTACCTATGGTGTCTTTCATCGGAGGCTCCATTAAGCCATTTGTTTCATCTTTTCCTTTCTTCTTCGTGGTGGTTTTGTTAACAGTTCTGGCTGGGGTTGACTTGAGGTCACATAAAATGGTCATAACACTAGTCTAGGAATTTCTCGTATTACCCTTGAGTTTTTTCATGATAGGCTTGGCTTGTGAGTATCAATAGCACCTAGATGGGATTTCCGAATGGGACCTTTGGAATCGGTCAGGAAAATGTTTGTAATAGCAAGAGGTTAGATTTCCTCCACATAAACAAAAAATATGGGCTTTGGTGGGCATAAAGAAAGGTGGAAATTATAGAGTCTCATAATGAGACATTGGTGTAGCGAAAAAGGAGGGGTATCATCAGGGTTAAGGTTAGCGGCTTCTATGCATTTTTCCATAGAGCTTTCTAAATCCTTAATGAGGAAGAAAGGAAAGCTTAATAGAACTTTATGCCTAAGGTGATTTAAAAGAGGGAAATGGTAGAAAAAGAAGGTTTTGTATCTACCTTCGATATTAACATACTTCATAAGGGCCAAGCAGACTTGTTCCCATGCCTACGGAAGGGCCTCCTACTCAAAACCCAACTAGTTATGGATCGTCTTCTCATTCCCCACAAAAAATACATTCATGTTGTCATTATCCTGGGTCTTGGTATGCTTTAGATACTTCTTAGAATTACTCTACAACCCCCTCACCTATACAATCACATCTTCATTCACCTCAAAATAAATCTCGCCCAAAGTCACTCTTTGGTCTTTCCAAGAGTTGGAAAATTGCGTAGACAAATTAGGGTCATGACCCACAAGACCCTCCATCAGGGGAGCCAAGCCTCCATCGACACATATATACCACACTAATAGATTTTTGTGGAATTCACCATAAGTTTTAGGCTCCGTCAGCACACGATCACCACCCATAATGCCTCTCTACACAATAAAAAACTAGAGAACTTGTGAAAGAAAAAGGTTAGATAAACTGGTTAGGAGAAGGGCTTCCCACACATAATGGATATTTAGCCTAATAGAGAAACATTGGTTAATCAAGGCAATGTGTAGGACACATGCGTGAAGAGGTAAATCTCTTAACACAATCTTGGCGGTATCATAAATGGGAATCTTCAAGCGATTGTGGCTAGGTAAGCATAACATGATGGAAAAACAAGGTTTTCTAGCCATGTTGTCCTTACACAAAAAGTCAGGCAAGATTGTCGCTGGGCCAAATTTAGTAATAATAAATCATGTAATGTTATATAAGGACACTAATAAAATATGATTTCATGCATAAATATAAGTCTAACATTTATGGCAGGCTTTTAATGACACTTCAACAAAATAATGTTCATATGACACCATATTTGATAATGTTGAAATTAAAGTTTAGGTTTACACAATAAACATGTCAAGTAAGATGTTGAAATTTGAGTTATTCAAAATTATCATGTATGATTTTGAGAGTTCTGAAGTTAGGGTGCACAACTATTGAGTTCTCTCCCCTTGTTTAGTTCTTTTTCTATAGTCATCCACCTCAATCTTGAACCAAATATAATGCTAAAATAAATCTCTATGCCAGATTTAGATCATAGCTATAATCTAGTCCTTTGTATTTTTAAATCAATTCATTGTACCATTTTTTCAAAATCAAGTGAAGGATGTTTCTTTTCAAAGCCTCTTAATCAATAATCATTTGATATTTTGGTCAAGTTAGTGCAATTCAAAACTACTCAAAGTTAATTATTTATGTCTTAATCAAGTGAAAATATAAATTAATAAAATACTATATGTATATATTTTTTATTCTTTTAATGTCTAGTTTTAGTATATAAGGGAAATAGTCTAGTAGGTGAATAATACTATTTGTAGATTTAATTATTACTATTTCTAATAGTAGAATTTTATTTTTTATTATTTTAAGGGCGTTAGTGTTGATGATTATTATTGAGAAAAATGTGGCATATATTAAAATAATAAATAATGAAATGTTACATAAACACACTAATAAGACATGATTTCATGCATAAATATAAGCTCAATATTTAACAAGGATTTTTAATGGAACTTCAAAAAGGGTATGTTCATGTGACAACTTATTTGGCTTAAGTTTACACAATGAGCATTCCAATTAAGATGTTAAAATTTGTGTCAATCAAAATTTTCATGTATGATTTTGAGAGTTGTGAAGATAGGGTGCATAAAAGGGCATTTGTACCAAGATGGGGAGCAAAAAAGTGGCCAAATGCCCAAAAATGAGAAAAACACACTTATGTTTTGAAGAAATTAAAATAATGTGCATGCATTATTATAAAAGAAAAAGACAAACATATTTTTATGAAAATAAAATACGTGCACATTTTTTTTTAAGGAAGGTCGTGTACAAATTTTTATGAGAGAAAAAAACACACATTTTTCTCAATAAAGTTATAAAAATACAAAACCTATCTGTTTTGCTCAATAAAGATATAAAAATACAAAACATGTCCATTTTTTGACACACAGCCCACATTTTTGGCATCATTTTTCTTTCCCTCAACTTTGCATAACACGAACATGATTTTTCCATTTGCAACATAGATTCACAATGCCACACTAGTGAAGAGTTAAGTGCTATTTTACTATGCATTAGATTTAAATTTTGTTTTCATTTGAAAAATGGATTATTTTTTTATCAATTTCTTATTTTTTAAAATTATATAGTAGATCATATAAACCATAACCCATAAGAAAATTTAAATGATGAGTTGTCTAATGAAAACCCTAAGATTTTTTACCCTCTTCCAACCCTTCTAATAAACCGTAGACAAAGACAAGAGGATTTTTTAGGGCATCTAAAACATTACAATATTACAATTCCTAGATTAGTTTCAAAATTGAGGTGTTCAACATCAAACTGGCATCACCTATCCCTTGCTTTGGTATTGGAAGTGATGATGATGAATTTTGAAATAGTCACAAATCAAATAAATCAATGGAAAAATAAAGAGATTCATGTCATTAATTTTATGCAGCAAATTTTTCCTATGATGAAGTGAAAAGGGAAGATATAATAAAAGAAAACAAATGTGCCATTTTTATGAATCCTATAACTAATGAGCCTATTCCTCCAAATTCAAAGAGGTTTCTAACTTATATTTGTGTAATCATGATGAGATAAAAAATAATTTTTGGGACATGAGGTGGGTGGCATTTGACCAACCTCCATATAACAATTATGAGGTGCCATTATATTTACTAAGAAAAGTATACTGTGAGTTTATCCTTCATCAAATTCTCAATTATTTCAAAATGGGGAAGTTTTAAGGTAGAGGTGGATGCTCTTCCTAAAATAGTCCAGGATCTTGTTGAGTAGATAGGTGTGCACATTGAAGAATACTAGCACAAAGACCTATTTATCATGCATCAATTCTAGTAGCCATCAGGGAGAGTATGGAGGTGTCGACTCTGTAATGCCTCGTCATGAAAACTAGTGAATGACACAAACAACTAAACAATTGAATAGTTATGTTTTAAAAATATTTAATTACAACATGTGAGCAACATTATCACGAACATTCAAAGGGTTCCAAAACAATTCTACTAATCTAACATAAGAAGAATAACTCACTAAGATCCAATTACAAGATACATAAGAATATTGCACATCACTATTACATTATCATTAAGAGATTTTTAAACATGTTCAAATTACAACAAATGAGATTATGAAAAATCTTGATACATCTAGAATCATAATAATACAATAAAGCCTCATGTCATCATCATGAGTGAATAAAATATAGAAGATGAACAAATATAATTTATGATCACATTCACGAGCACGTCCAATGATCATCTCGGTGAATGATGTGAATCTAGAAACTTGTCAAGAAAAAACTCATCTCGAACATCAACTGCAAGGGGACCCAGAGGAATAAAAGGCACGTTCCTCCCAATCATGTGTTACTCAAAATCCCACCCCCTGTGCTAGGAGATAGTATTGGGTCATTAATTCAAATAGACACAAAAGAAGACAAAACATACATCACAAGGCTAACATTTCACAGAACGACACAATTATAATTAAACCAAGAGATAAAAGACAAAATCTTAGAGGAAAAAAAAAACCAAAGGTGACTCAACACATGAGACCACAAACATGTACAAAGAAAGTATTTCCGTCACATATTCATACTATGTTACCCTAGAGAGTCTTCCTAGATTACCGGCCCTCGTCCTGAGTTACCCTGGCAATCTCTAACGATTTTCGGCCCCTCGATGCACTTATGTGGTACTGAAACACTTTTCAAGAAAATAAAGTGTTTGATTAGCCATTCCAAGCCATCTCAACCTACCTTAACCTAAATGAGCATTAAGGTACAAGGCGAGGCAAAAACTTATTTGAATTTTAAATTGATTACTATCCAACCCCTAACATATTAAGTTTATGGTTTTCACTTGATTAACTACTTTCGATAGGTCACCTTGGCAACCTCTTTAGGGTTCCGGTCCCTAATGAAATCCAACCCTCCTAGGAAAAATTCCCTTATTGACAATGACAACATAGCCAACATGCATGCAAATGACATCTCGCATAAACCCATAATAAACATGTCATTACAATATGCATCTCCAATATTTCAATTAGACAGAATGACATGCATGGCTAAATCAAAAGTCAAATCATGCAAAGGATGACAGTAATCAAGCATTCAATGTTATTCAAAATAAATTACTAAACAATGGGTCTGGAAAAATTATAAAACATAATAACACCACTAGTGCACTTCACAAGAAGATTTATAAATGAATAGAGTATTCTTCCTCCATTATCTATAAATATAATAAAAATTCCCTTTGTTTAATTTTCCAATAAAATAATTTCTAGCTATAACATGATAAACACAAATAGCTACCTATATACATAAACACCCATATAAATTTATATAATATTGCCAATGCAAGATTATATAATTTTTAACATATTACCTTATTCTTTTATTCAAAAGAACATATAGTTACAACTATAATTAATATATAAAAAATATATTATTCCAATGAATGACTCTCCAACACTATGTCCCAAAAGTCCATAATCGGATATTACATTAAGATAATTATTAATATTTCTTATCTAAATACTCTTTTGAAACATATAAATCCATAAGCACTCTTCAATAAGATTCAATATAAACTTACTACATTTAAAACTAATGCAACATATATGACAAATCAATCTATATACTCATTAATGACAATTCCATTTGAAATGAAACAAAATTTAAATCACATGGCCAAAGATTTTAAGTTTTCAAAGAATCTTTAATCTGTAGATAATAAAATTTAACAAAGCACTAGTATGTGCATGCTTATCATAGTTACAACTTAAAATTAACTATACAAAACTATAATTGAATGTGCCACTGGTCATAACATAACATAACCATAAGATAGTTGGAGACTAAGGCTAACATAATCTCGGATAACATTTAATTAAAACTTAATTGGTTGTCAAAACCAAGTGACCCAAGTTAATTGGGATCTAGACAGAAAGATGACGTTGTAGATGATAAACCACCATCGACACAACCTCACTTAGACCTGGCGATACTTATCTGACATAACGGTGACATTTCTTAGCCCACGGCTATTGTGAGATAACGAAACCAAGAATCAAAGCATCCAAACACAATATTTATTATAAATCATAAGAATATGAAGGAGGTAGGAATTCATGCATACGACCTAAGTAGATTTAAGTAAAAAATTCTAAACTAAGAAGGAATGAAAGAAAATAAACAATCAACAAGTAGTCAATAATGGTTGATGAACACTCACCCAGCCACACCATCACTTGACCTCTACAACAAATTTCACATTTGCTTGCAATAAGCACAAGGAATACATGAGGTTAACACAACCACTTCTCAAATTGTCTCAAACAACAACAATAGAATGCATGCCATTCACTTACACCAAGAAATGGTATACCATGCAGGTTAACTACATTTTTTAAGGAGGCTATATTATCACTCGAAGGACTATCCTCTTAGCTGCCTATAGAATCTTGTTCCAGGAATTACACTTACACTGACTTTAAGAGTTTTATGCTGGCATCAATGACATTACTAGAGACCAAAGTACCCGGGAACCAATGGATTGAAAGGATAGAATAAAAATATTACTTGGTTGATTAGCATATTTCATAGGTATAGGAGTTGAAGAGTTTTCATCACGGCAATGTAGCATTTGAGCATAACATATAATATATATTTTCACATTAGAAGGGAATAAAAACACAACCAAATGGAATCAAGGTAAAATGATGAACTAGATAATATTGAACGCCTAATTTACATTTGTTTGAATGCATGGTGATTCACATGCTATGCATGCATCAACGAAATTAATTGCATACATTTCCAATGTGAAATAATTTCAAAGATACAACAAATACAGTCATCCCCAAAATAACTAGAGATAAACTAAAAAAGAACTCATGCTAAATTGACAAAAGGCGTAAGAAAAAAGGAAAAAAAATACAAAATTCATGAAAACACATATATCTTGATATGGGTCGACCCTTTGAAATAGAGATTGATAAAGTTAACAGGTATATGCGAAAAGGAAGATCTGGTGAGCAATATTTAAAAAGACAAGTACAATATTGATCTCCTCTTCCAAACATATTATGAACATTTAAACAAAGATCTGTATTTCCAATCATACCATAACCGTGATCATAAGGAGACAAATATCCATTGGCTGTAAGAAATTTAGAGACCAATAAATCATTTACAAACAAGCACAGTCTCTTTTATTTGAGGGGGCCTAAAGTTATAAACCTAGCAGAAATTATGAATAGACAAATCTAGGTATCCGAAGACCAACGTTTTACATAAATACCTTTTCAATTTTAATCATAATAAAAAATTAACGTTTTTCTTTTCTTTTCTTGTGCAGGTTTCATACAAAAAATTTCAACATAAAGAAACCAAATACCATAATAATCATTTTAAGTTTTAGATTCAAAAAACTAAACAAATTTATAGAAGAAAACTTGGTGATATCCCTCAAAATCTAATGAGTGATGAATCCAAGCATGAGATTTCAAGAAATTTCTCTTTCCAACTCAAGCAAAGCCAACAGATTTTGCAACCTTAAAAAAGTTTAGCCAAAACCCAGAAAATACAAAGAAAAGGTTCTTCTAGAATATTGTAGTGAAAAAAAACTTTTATTTTCTTTCAAAACCAATTTTCGTGAAAGAAATTCCCTCTCTACTTTTCATTCAATTTACAATTAAATGAAAATCATCCCCTTAACTAACCGATTGCATGCACTCATCTATGCATAGGAAATTAAAACTAATTAAATGAACAAGTTACAATTTCCCAACAACTAGTTCTAATTCATAGATATTTTCAAAATCTATTTAAAACAACTTATTTAAAAATATCAATTCCAACATCATTCAAGTTGCACAATCATTTAACAATAATATTAAATTAATATTCAATTTTAATAATCTTTAATAAATTAAATCTTCTAAAATTTAATCAAACTTTTAATCTAAATAAATCAACATAACCATTTAATATAATATTACAATTATTCATATTTAAATGCAATACTTACAAATTAAATCAATTAACTAATTTATACAAGTCAACCTCAACAGGATGAACATAGAATGACGTGACAGAATAACAAGTGACATGATAGGACAGACATCAACCAAACACAGGTAACAAATAGGTACTCATTCTTTCCACAATGATGGCTCATGACAGAGGACCATAAACTATCTCCCATCAACATATTTCCATTAGGCGTTGGTATGCTCAAACCTGAGGAAGTAGGTGGAGTTGACGCCTATACCTGCAAGTTGCATCAAATGAAACTGTCAAAAATATCAACACATATCAAAAAACACATTTTGAAGAAGAGTCGTAGCATAGAAAGGTACACATGTGAGTAATGTTGCACTATCTTCTTCACTGGGACTGACATGCATCATAAGATCATAAACATCAATACATCATAATGATCATCATTAACATTCAGAAATAACATAAACCATAATACACACATATTCATCATAATATCATCATAAGAATATAACCAAATGATCATAATGTCCAATGTGTCATCTATAGAGTATAGCAACCAACATAGATCAATGACATACTAAAATAATGTAATATAGCATCAAACGTAGCTAAACAACTAACAATTAGTCAAAAGAAAACTGAAACAATAATGTCATCTAGATGGACACTACAAACTCTCCATATAGATGCTAGGCTGAAAAAAATAATTAATGCATATGGCACACAATTATCCTAGCATTTTTCCTCACAAGATGATGCAATAACTCAACCATCTATCTTTAGTACCCTAGATCTCATATATGACCTGTTGGTGTTTAAAAATGCAGCCTAGCTAGGATTTGTAATTCTCTAAGAGGTAGCCAACCTCTATATTAAAGAACAATGAAGGCTAGTGGCCAATTGACAAGACTCAGTCAAAGACTAACATCTCCTACACTTCTGGCTCTGCAGGACCAAGCTAGGTAAACCTAAACAATGCTCAAAACTTAATTCACTCATACACTGACACTGTTTTACAAAGAAGATAATTCCAAATGAAACAACACTAAGGGAAGCATTGAAAACTTTAAATTTGGCTAAATTATTAGCAACTCAACCCTCTCTCAGCCATTGGAAAGCAGGACACACAATAACACAATAAGATTAGAATGATTTTGCAACTAATTTTCTTTCTAAGATGCACAAACTGAAAAATAGATCAGTGCCAATTCTAGGCCATGGAGTCAAACAAATAAAACTAATTCTCCAGCAAATAGTCTTCAACCAGTGGATTTAACTTGCTAATGCTTTGCATTAACTGTTAGTGCCTTGCACCAACAATCCTTCTCTTGATATCAATCAGATTCTTCTTATCAAATCCCATTTGCACACCTGAAATCACAATCACCTGGTCAAAGAATTTTAACCATTTCATTGAAACAGAACAATGAACAGACAAAATAGTCTCATGAAACTTGAGATGATAAATTCAAAGAAACTTTGTATTATTGAATTTACATGACTGAAAGTGTACAAATGTGGAGAAAATAAGAGAATGGAAGCAGCCCTAAAATTGATCCTAAATCGCTACCTGGAAACATCTCCACCGTTGAACAGTGATCTGCAAAATATCTTCTCCATTTCCCTGTAACAAACTTCAATCTGTTTTCAAAACAGCATGTGCTCAATTTTTTCTTCAACAGAAAAATGCCCAAGTGTCCATTCTTACTCATTGCTTGCAGCTGAAAGAAAACTCCACTTCCCATGTAGAATCATTTACCTTTATTTATTTTTTGCCCTTTGCTGTATTTTACTGTTTCATTTACTCACTCTAGCTTCACTTATAATATTTTACCTGTGTTTGCACTTTACTCAAAATATTTTTTTCCATTTAAACCATTTACCCTCTTCAGTAAAATAATATTCACTTACACAGTGAATAACTTTATTCACCCCGTGCAGAATAAAATGTATGATAAAATCATTTTATAACATTTCCCTGTGAATACTTTATTCACCCGTTTGCACTATTTGAGTAAATATTTAAAATTATACCTATGGGCATGTTTTACCATTTGAAACTTAGCACCAGGCCCACCATTTAAATATTCCATCCCTGGCAATTTTCAATTTACTTATGCCATTTATATTACCCCATTTGTATTTGGGTAGAAATTAATTTACCTCTACCTTATACTCACCTTCCAATTTAATATTTTCCTCACCCATGCATGAAACATCACCAGCGGGCCCACCACACACATGAGCAAACCATATAACCTTTTGAAATTTGTTAATAAAGAGCTCCCCCGTTCTCGCACACCTCGCAAGATTTTTGCTTGTGTCACACATTGTTGTGCGAGGCTTGCGAGGTTGGGCTGAAAATGCCCTAATTTCATTTTTTTGTGTGTCTCATTCCTGGCAATGGCCGCCATTGCTTCCTACTGCTTGTATGGTGTGAGTCCTCCTCCTTGTTCTAGCTGGGCATGCCCTCTCCAACACACTTGCTGCAAGC
The DNA here is from genome assembly GCA_007115665.2 of Sequoiadendron giganteum. Classification (NCBI taxonomy): domain Eukaryota; kingdom Viridiplantae; phylum Streptophyta; class Pinopsida; order Cupressales; family Cupressaceae; genus Sequoiadendron; species Sequoiadendron giganteum. The sequence goes on from CM021101.1 coordinate 818,837,402, forward strand.
CACACCTCTCATCCTTCTCCAACTATGCATGCCTTTGTTCATGCTGCGGGTCTCCCCTTCACTGGCTCTCACCTTTGTTTCCCTGCTCCATGGCGCGGGCTCCTTCATTAACCGCAGGATTCTTTGCTAGGCACGTGAGTCTCCTCTTTAGTTGGCCTTTGCTCCACCATGCGCGCTCATATTGTTGCCATCACATTCTCCCTCTCTAAACTGCTCATGAGTCTCCCCACCTGATCCTCCTCCTCTTCACCTATCACTCCTCTGGCCGCGGGTTCTCACCTGATGTTCTCCACTAATTGCATTCACTTGAAATTTCCTAAGGCATTTTCAAGAAATCCAGTTTGTGCATTGGCCAACAAAAGTCTTTCATCCCTTAGCATGGGCTTCCTCTTGCTTACTGGTCATACACCTCAATTCCTTGTGGATGTCTGTACTTGCTCCAAATCTCCCATTTTGTGCATACCCTTCATTCCTCACCTGCTAGTGCGAGCATCCTCTATGCTTTGCGGGTGCACACCTCTCATCCCTCTACTCCTCGCACCCCATTACATGCTAATTGCATTTTTTTTTAAAGTTACTTGAGCCTTATCTCTGCAGGGCGTAGGCCTCCTCCTACTAGCTACATCCCTGCTCCATCCACTCTCATCACCTAGTCGCACCTTCCTTTCACAGGCGCGAGCTCCCTCCATGTGTTGGTAAGAAGGCTGGGATGGCATTTTTGATAGAATGTGTGCACTTCATATGCTTCCAATTTTTGCCTACAATACAAATGCTCAATAATTTTCAACAAATCCTCCTTTGTTGATAGAGGTTGAGCCCCTCTAGCCTGGCATAGTAGCTGATTTCAAATACTTTATCACCAATCCCTTTGAGGCAGATTAAAATGGAACATGTTTGATAAAATTCCCCTCGATTGTATCATTGGCTCTTAAGAAGACTAAGGTTTCACATGTATAGTGATCTTCTTTAAACAACTGTAACATAAAATTGGCTTGGAGATTGAATATTGCACATCTCCCACAACTCCATCCTGATTAAGCTGTATATAGGTTTGAAAATAACATTTGAATGCATTTTCAAACTATAGGGACAATGATCGATAAGGACTGGTTTAAGCAATTGATAATAATCTTTGTCTTGTCAATTAACCACCATATACTGTTCTCACAACCTTGACTGCAATATTCTCTTTGAAAAACTCCACAACTGTGCAAAGCATGTTGGGCCCCACGTGGGCCCGGCTAAAAAAAATTTAGGTTTCAAACAAATTTTGAGCTCAAATTGACTCAACATTGCTTCTGAGTACTATTGAAGTTGAAAAAATGAACTGGGTCTTCATCAGAAACTATTTTTTGTCCCATTTTTGAAAAATGGTCAAAACATGCTAGGTTGACTCTAGAATTGGCCTTAAAAATTGGGCAAACGACCTCGTGAAAACATAAAAGCTTGCAAGCATATAGTCATTTGACCCAAAAGTATAGTGCAAAAGACGGCTCAAAGAAACAGATCCCGAGGAACCAGATATTAATCGACAAAGTTTCCCAATTAAACTTTTCTAAAACAATAATTGTTCTGAAACAATTAGAACACACCCTACTATCAATTTGTAAAAATAACAAATCAACCCCTGACGAGTTTCCATTAGGCACAGTGGAACATTAAGATACCCCAAGTACGTGCACAAAAAGAATTTCCATGAAACATCTTTGATCAAAAGATATTGACAGCCAAATTTGGCCATTCAGAAAGGCTATCAGGAATGCAAATGCAAAACAGAACAAACTGCATTTGGTTTCGATCTGCTAAAAATAGCAAATCAAGTCATGAGGTTTTGAAAATTGACACCCGAGATCATTTTGATATGGGGAATATGGAACAATATTTTTTTTGACATTACAGTGAACTGGTTGCTAAAACCAAGCTCAAACGAGAAGCTGTTTTGCAAAATGACAATCTGCAAATAGCAGAACAGTGCAAAAACCTTCTAGCTTCACTTTTTGAAACACTATCAGAACTTATCATGGGAAGCTAAAATTTGATATGCCTGCTCACATATGCCTACTGATTATTTCTGCAAATGGGTTTTGCACGACAATCAATAGGCTTTAAATTATAAGCCTCCAAAGTGGGTCAGTCAGGACTAATTCTTTAGGTGCACTTCTAAAAGTGCAGAAACAAAAATTTTAAATGGGCATCTCAAATTTTTCAAATTCGAGAGTTCCATCAGTGGCTCCGACTGGGGATGTATGCCCCCTGTGGGCATAGCAAGATTCCAGATCTCTGGAGAGTAGACCAAAAGTTGATTCCATCAGGTGTCCTCAAATTGTTCCTTTATTCAACCTTATTTTCAACTTCATCTAATGACCTTAGGTCACCAAATGAAAAATGGGAATCAACATCTACCTCTGCCAAATTCAATTATGTAAAAAGAGATGATCTCCCTCAACTCATGCTTGCCTTTATCAAACCACAACAACACAGGTGAGTGGGTGATCCCACAATAATGGGTTACACTTTTTGGCCAAACTTGACATTGAAATCAACATTTTCACCAAATCTTCACTTTCGTACGCCTATAGAAGCTAAACCATTAAGAATTTTAAGATGAAACAAACTAGTGATTTGTGATATTTTGTGTTGAGAATCTAATTATATTTTTTAAAAAATTAAAACATAAATTGTGAATTATTTTATGTAGTTTTTCTTAACTTATTTTTTTTACTAAACATCATTTTCAAAAACTGATGCTTACTTTCAGTTGCATAACTTTTTTTATAGAAAGCATACAATTATAATTTTTTAAATACAATGTTTTTACATTATTATCTAGTGGATGGATATTTTTTCATTATTTTTTGCTGCATATATATTTTTTAATTATTTTTTTAATTCAGAGTAATTATAATTTGGATATATTATACTTTCAAATGCATAAATTATTTTGTATTCATTTGAATTAACTTATTCTTTTTTTGTTGGAATAAGGACATCAATAGCTAGGGTACATGCATTGTTAAGAAAAAAAATTCTCTTTTTTCCTATTTTTTCGTATGTGTGAAATAAAGACCTCGATGTTCATTGAAAAACCTACATTCACAAGAAATAAAAAATAAATATAATAATAAAATTAAATATATTTAAAATTATAATTTTTGGGAAGCTTATAATAAGGACTACATGTTTACAAAAAAATAATTTTAAATAAATTAATTTCATCCCCTAAAAGGTAAATTAAAAGTGGTTTTTTATCAGCATTTTGATAGGTGTAGAGGTGACTCCATTATAGGTATGGTTTAAAACTAGTGGCTTTCTATCCAAGGGGATTTGATATAAGTGGGTTTGATCAAACCCTCTTCAATTAAAACCCTTAAAATGGAACCTTTTTATGGCTTAAATCATTATATTTTCTAAAAATATATGATTTCAGCAAAAATCTGGATGCCCCAAAAAGTGTGACCCATTATTATGGCAGCACCCGACTGCATCTTTGCAAACAACAATACCAAAGTGCCCTTGTGCAAATGTGAACTTGCTCTCTGTTTATCATTGTTATCACATGGAAACCAAATCAGATATATCACATCACTATTACTTTCTTCATTCTCTGATTTAGTACTAAGTGGCAGTATTTGAAAATGGGGATCAAGACCATATGAAACCATAGCTTGATCACAACCATCCGCCTGATGAAACATGTTAGTATCTCCTATCAGGAAATCATTCACAACATCATCAACATGTGCACAATCACTATGCATCTAAAAGTCGGGCATACTTTCAAAATGTTGATTATTATGTGGCAACAACTTATCACATAAATCACTTAAATCATTCTCAATCTGAAAATAGCTTTCCTCAGTGTTGTTCACATCACCACATTCTATGAAAACCTCTTCCAAATAACAAAAATAGCACTCACATTTTTCCTTGTCGTTGGAACTATTGAACTCAAATTGACTACTAGTTTGCATATCAGAATTAAAACTATCACAAGAACTTACCAAAAGATCTTGCTCATCATGCAAACCATCTCCAAGTGTATGCAAACAAATACACTCATGCATTAGCAAACTTTGTAACTGTTCTTCATCATGTTGGTATTGAGAGTCATCAAGGATTTTTGACTCATCATCATCTGTAATCATATAGTCATCCTCTGAACATAAGGTATCAACCTCTTCAATATCATAAGCTTTCTCAACAACGAGCAATTCTAGTTCAAAAGAACAATCTGACTTCTCATCGAAATCAACATCTTCATTCTCACTCAAAGACTCATGACTAGGCTCATTCAGGTCATCAAACAAAGGCTTATCCAAATCTGCATTACAATCCTCAAGATTTGACTCATTGGATATGTAAACATCATGGTTATTTGCTGCTTCAAACTCATCAAAAGAGTTTTCTAAACTTACATCAGTGTCCATATCTTCATACTCATCATGCAGTGCATCATCACAATTAATTTTCTGTTTGTCTTCATCCATATCATCATCATCATAATCAATTAGTTCATCATTAAAAAGAGAATCGGATTCACTTGCATCATACCTTGCATCTTGAAGTTCATCACCACTATCAAAGTTAATAGGAGCTGCACACAATAACTGAGAGTTGTCTTCATGTACACATTTCTGATAGCCTATGGTCAATAGGTCTGAAATTTGTTCACAACTCAATAGATCACTGTTTTTTTTTTACATTCACTTGAATTGGATGCAATATCAAATTGCAAATCAGGGCATATCAAAGGATTATCAACTTCAAACTCTAAGAATTCAATGGGCTGATCATAAACTAGATCTCCCCAATCATAGAAGGCAGAATTGCTGACAACATCATCACAAGAAAAGTTATAACCAGACATATTGAATAAACTGTCCACTTCTCCTTTCTTAATTTTTTCTGGGCTATCATAATAACAATCCACATCACTTTGCATTTCAACATCAGATTGTGTATCATCACTGAACTTGTCACTTGCATCCTCTTGAGGATAATCATAAATGTCTTCTTTATCAAACAAAAAACCAAAAATGGTTTCCTCATTGCAGTTTCTTGTGGTTTGTCTTTCAAACTGAAATTCATCACATACTCTGTCACTTGCAGCTGACACACTAATGTTCTCAAGAGAATTTCCTAAATCAGAAAACCCTCTTATCTCACTATGCAGACTTGTGTCAAAGCTACATTCAACACTTGTAGGCTTGACATAATCACTTCTATCATTATATTGCTGATCACATATCTCTTCTTCAAAGAGTAAATCCAACTCATATTCTTCTTTAGGTTCTTGGCTCGGAAGACTCAACTACTGATTTGTAGTTGGATACATTTCTTCTATAATTTGTTCATTAAAACATTCCTCATCATCTGATGATGCATTCTTCTCATCTTTTACTTTCTCAAGTATGCACTTGTTTGAAAACATATGATCATTTTCATTCACACAACTGCTGATTCCATCAGCATGTTTTCCCATAACTGAAGACAACAAAATTTGAACATACTTATTCCTTTGTTTCTCCAAATTATCCAAAACTATGCATGGCATCTACATGCTCAGTATTTCACAATATTTTAACAGTGCACTAGAGCCTTCTTCATAAGCTTCAAAATACATATGGATACAATTAGAAGTGCTAGGTCTAAAATTTTCTAGTATTAGTGAAAGAGAAACAACAAATCTATGACTGAAATCAACACTTGACTCTTCATTTTGTTTCTTGATTTGCTTTAACCTCATGACAAGGTCTGAGCGATCTCTTGCAAATTATTCTCTATAAGCAGCCACTAATTTATCCTAGCAAGGAAATGACTTCTCAGGAAAACTTAGATACCAATCTCGGCTTGTGCTTCAAGAGATCTGACAAAAAATCTCATCTGCATATCATGATCTCTGAATGAATGTTTCACCATGAAGCTGGAAATTTTTTGAACATGTGCATCTCCTTCACATACGGTATACCCATCAAATGTAGGCATCTCCTTATAAACTTGAGCTGACGTACTTTCAATTTCATCATCAACCCATGACAAATCTAACTGAGCATACAATGGATAAAAGGAATTAACAACGGGTGCAATGACTTCACAAGTAGACACAGTTTGATGGTCTCTTGACCGGGCTTGTTGAAATAGCTGGTATCCTTCATCCATTTCTTTAAGTCCTTTTTCAAATACATCATTCCATTCTTGCCTATACCTAGGCTTATTAACTCTTGGGTTCTTACACTTTGGGGTATTAGATGCTTGAAGATTATTATACTCTTGACACTTCTTAACAAGCTAAATCAAAGTATTCGCTGGTATAGCTACTTTACATTGGTGATCCATGGATATTACAAATTAAGGCTCACTAATTGTGCATAATTACAAGCCTAACCACATGATGGACACAGGGATAATTACTAACATAATGACAACCTGGGCTTGAAAATTATGACAATACAAATGGATGGAAACCCCTAAGATACACAAATGTATTCTAACCATCCAAACTAGTAGATATTTGAGCACTAAACATAATCTTTCAATGGAACTGGAATTACATTCAATAGATCCAACAAATAAAAGTGTGCAAACTTAATTTACTGTTCTTTCCCTTTGTCAGTGCTAACTAACTCAATAGGGAAAAAAAGTTTCTACTAAGAAGTTCAAATATGGTCTTCATACACAAGTATTTGAAAACCAAAAGTGAAGAATACCTGGAAAATTTTAAACTGCTGCAAATTGTCTTCCTGACTAGTAATATTTGTAGATCTGGAACTTTCTTCAATTTTTTAACAGGTTCTATCAACAAAGTTGCCACCTCTTTTCAGAGAGGACTGAACTTCAAGCAGTATGAAGTTCCTTTACATATATTTTTTTCTCTAAGTTCCTTTCCACCAGCAAAGCACCACAAATTACAAAATTGTTTAGGTTTACTGCAACAAATTCTTCTCCAGGGTTAAAATCCTTCAAACTTGAACAAATTCAGAATGACAAATAATCTTACTCTATGCACTGACTCTTAAGGCTAGATTCTGCAATTAGAATTTTCTCAAATTCTCCCCAGTGGAGTCGCCATTTTGTTGGTGTTTAAAAATGCAACCCAGCTAGGATTTGTAATTCTCTAAGAGGTAGCCAACCTCTATATTAAAGAACAATGAAGGCTAGTGGCCAACTGACAAGATTCAGTCAAAGACTGACATCTCCTACACTTTTGGCTCTGCAGGACCAAGTTGGGTAAACCTAAATAATGCTCAAAACTTAATTTACTCATACATTGACATTGTTTTACAAAGCAGATAATTCCCAATGAAACAACACTAAGGGAAGCATTGACAACTTTAAATTTGGCTAAATTCTCAGCAACTAAACCCTCTCTCAACCATTGGAAAGTAGGACACACAATAACACAGTAAGATTAGAATGATTTTGCAATTAATTTTGTTTCTAAGATGCGCAGCTTGAAAAATAGATCAGTGCCAGTTCTGGGCCATGGAGTCAAACACATAAAACTAATTCTCCAACAATCAGTCTTCAACGAGTGGATTTAACTTTCTAATGCTTTGCATTAACTGTTAGTGCCTTGCACCAACAATCCTTCTCTTGATATCAATCAGATTCTTCTTATCAAAATCCCATTTGCACACCTGAAATCACAATCACCTGCTCAAAGCATTTTAACCATTTCGTTGAAACAGAACAATGAACAGACAAAACAATCTCATGAAACTTGAGATGATAAATTCAAAGACACTTTGTATTATTGAATTTACATGACTAAAAGTGTACAAATGTGGATACAATATGATGAAATTCATGAATGTGAAAGAACTTCATGATGTTAATTACATAAACTAGTTGTATTTACTCTTGAATTCATAAAATTATAGCTTACAGACTGAAACAATGACTCAAAAAATAAAAATCTCTATCTACCCAGCCCAATACAAAAATTCAGAACCCTGTAAAATGAGAAGAGAAGAGAAGAAATAGGAGAATGGAAGCCACCCTAAAATTGATCCGAAATTGCCACCTGGAAACATCTCCACCGTTGAATAGTGATCTACAAAATATCTTCTCCATTTCCCTGTAACAAACTTCAATCTATTTTCAAAACAACATGTGCTCAATTTGTTCTTCAACAGAAAAATGCCCAAGTGTCCATTCTTACTCATTACTTGCAGGTGAAAGAAAACTCCACTTCCCGTAAAGAATCATTTACCTTTGTTTATGTTTTCCCCTTTGCTACATTTTACTCTTTCATTTACTCATTGCAGCTTCACTTATAATATTTTACCTGTGTTTGCACTTTACTCAAAATAATATTTTCCATTTAAACCATGTACCCTCTTCAGTAAAATAATATTCACTTACACAATGAATAACTTTATTCACCCCATGCAGAATAAAATGATCAATAAAATCATTTTATAACATTTCCCCGTGAATACTTTATTCACCCATTTGCACTATTTGAGTAAATATTTAAAATTATACCTATGGGCATGTTTTACCATTTAAAACTTAGCACCGGGCCCACCATTTAAATATTCCATCCCTGGAAATTTTCAATTTACTCTTGTCATTTGTATTTCACCCATTTGTATTGGGGTAGAAATTAATTAACCCCTACCTTATACTCTCCTTCCAATTTAATATTTTCCTTGCCCATGCATGAAACATCACCAGCAGGCATAACAGACACATGAGCAAACCATATAACCTTTTGAAATTTTTTAATAAAGAGCTCCCCCGTTCTCGCACACCTCACAAGAGTTTTGCTTGTGTCACACATTGTTGTGCGAGGCTCGTGAGGTTGGGCTGAAAATGCCCCAATTTCATTTTTTTTTTTGTTGCTCATTCCTTGCAATGGCCACCATTGCTTCCTGTTTCTTGTATGGTGTGAGTCCTCCTCCTTGTTCTAGCTGGTCATGCCCTCTCCAACACACTTGTTGTAGGTCACGCCTCTCATCCTTCTCCAAGTGTGCATGCCTCTGTTCATGTTGCAGGTCTCCCCTTCATTGGCTCTCACCTTTGTTTCCCTACTCCATGGTGCGGGCTCCTTCATTAACCGCGGGCTTCTTCGCTGGGCGAATGAGCCTCCTCTATAGCTGGCCTTTAATCCACCATGCATGCCAATATTGTTTCCATCGCATTATCCCTCTCTAAAGCGCTCATGATTCTCCCCACCTAAGCCTCCTCCTCTTCACCTATCACTCCTCTGGCCACAGGTTCTCACCTAGTGTTCTCCACTAGTTGCATTCTCTTGAAAGTTCCTAAGGCGTTTTCAACAAATCTAGTTTGTGTGTTGGCCAACAAAAGTCTTCCATCCCTTAGTGCGAGCTTCCTCTTGCTTACTGGTTGTGTACCTCAATTCATTGTGGATGTGTATACCTTCTCCAAATCTCCCATTTTGTGCATACCCTTCATTCCTCACCTGCTAGTGTGAGCCTCCTCTATGCTTTGCACGGGCACACCTCTCATCCCTCTATTGCTCGCGCCCTTCACCTACTCTTCATCTCGTCATTCCTCATTACATGCTAATTGCATTTGTTTAAAATTTACTAGAGCCTTATCTTTGCAGGGCGTAGGCCTCCTCCTACTAGCTATTTCCCTGCTCCATCCACTCTCATCACCTGGCCACGCCTTCCCTTCACAAGCATGGGCTCCCTCCATGTGCTGGTAAGAAGGCCGGGGTGGCGTTTTTGATCGAATTTGTGCACTTCCTATGCTTCCAATTTCTGTATAAAATACAAATGCTCAATAATTTTCAACAAATCAACCTTTGTTGATAGAGGTCAAGCCCTTGTAGCCTTGCATAGTAGTTGCTTTCAAATACTTTATCACCAATCCCTTTGAGGCAGATTAAAATGGAACATGTTTGATAAAATTTACCTTGAGCATATCATTGGCTCTTGAGAAGACTATGGTTTCACATGTATAGTGATCTTCTTTAAATAAGCCTAACATAGAATTGGCTTGGAGACTGAATAGTGCACATATCCCACAACTCCATCGCGATTAAGTTGTATATAGGTTTGAAAATAACATTTGAATGCATTTTCAAACTATAGGGACAATGATCGATAAGGATTGGTTTAAGCAATTGATAGTAATCTTTGTCTTGTCAATTAACCACCATATACTATTCTCACAACCTTGACTACAATATTCTCTTTGAAAAACTCCACAACTGTGCAAAGCATGTCGGGCCCCATATGGACCCGACTAAAAAAAAAATCGTCTTCAAACAAATTTTGAGCTCAAATTGACTCAACACTACTTCTGAGTACTTCCAAAGTTGAAAAAACGAATTGGGTCTTCATCAGAAACTTTTTTCTGTCCCATTTTTGGAAAATGGCCAAAACATGCCAGGTTGACTCTAGAATCGGCCTTGAAAATTGGGCACACGACCTCATGAAAACATAAAAACTTGCAAGCATATAGTCATTTGACCCAAAAGTATAGTGCAAAAGACGGTTCAGACAAACAGATCCCAAGGAACCAGATATTAATCAGCAAAGTTCCCAATTAAACTTTTCTGAAACAACTGTTCTAAAAAAATTAGAACACACCCTACTGCCAATTTGTAAAAATAGCAAATCAACCCCTGACGAGTTGCCATCAGACACAGTGGAACATTAAGATACCCCGACCACGTGCACAAAAATAATTTCCATGAAACATCTTTGATCAAAAGATATCGACGGTCGAATTTGGCCATTCAAAAAGGTTGTCAAGAATGCAGATGTAAAACAGAACAAACTGCATTCGGTTTCGATCTGCTTAAAATAGCAAATTAGATCATGGGGTTCTAAAAACTGACACCCGAGATCATTTTGATATGGGGAATATGGAACAGAATTTTTTTTGACATGACAGTGAACTAGTTGCGAAAGCCAAGCTCAAACAGGAAGTTGTTTTGCGAACTGACAATGTGTAAACAGCAGAACAGTGCAAAAACCTTTCAGCTTCACTTTTTGAAACGCTGTCAAAACTTATCATCGGAAGCTAAAATTTCACATGCCTGCTCATATATGTCTACTGAGTATGTCTACAAATGGGTTTTGTATAAAAATCAATAGGCTTGAAATTATAAGCCTCCAAAGTGTGTCAGTCAGGATTGATTCTTTAGGTGCCTTCTAAAAGTGTAGAAGCAAAAATTTGAAATGGGCATCTCAAATTTTGCAAATTTGAGAGTGCCATCATGACCAAATTATTGTAATCTATGCTTCGGGAGAGATATAAATGTAGAAGGTGTAGGTAGTTCCACCTCCCATTTGTGTTCTCATTTTTATTATATATGTCATGGGAGTAGCGGGGGTCATTAGTGTGGTGCATTACATAATGTAGTGATGATATATGAGTTATTGAATGAGGTGTATTCTTGTCAATGCAAGTATGTTAATTTGATTTTTTAACAATTCATCTATTAAATACATAAAAAAATTAAATGTAAATATATTTTTAATTATATAATTGAATTAAACTCGTGCAACCATTATGCATTTCAAGGAATAACACCAAAGTTTGGTACATCATCGAGAATTCCTACAATAATTTGTATACTTGCATTTGTATCAAACGTAAAATTTGTATAATATATCAAAATAAAATAATACTTTCTATTCAAAATAATGTTTATTTTAAAATACAACTTATTATTAAATAGGTGGTCATCTTATCACCATTTAGTACACATGTTTCCATAGATTCTTATGACATTAGAGATCTACACATGTACAATATAACACATTTAAGTTTATTTTTTCAAATTTCAAATTTATTGTTTATATATGTTTGTGAACTTTTTAGTTTATTCTATTATTGTTTGTTTAGTTGATTAATATAATAGTCACACCTTCTAGAATAAGAGACAATTTTGAATTTAGTGTTAGTGCAGGAATTTCATTGTCAATATGCTTAACCCAAGTATGAGTATGAATATATATGTTTAGTAATGTTTATGTTGTGTCAATTGACATTAGTAGACCTATCAAAAATAATTGATATATATTTCTTTGTTATGTGATAGATAAATGTAAACACCCATGTGCGAGGACAAACATCTATTGATGATGTTGAGCATCCTAGGCAAGAAGAATTAGACTAGCAATATGTGGTAAATATGTTTATAATATATGTATCATTTTAAATATTTTTTAATAGCTTTTAACTTTTGCATAATATCTGATTTTATATTTTTAATGTATAAGTTGGGCTAAAAAACATAGAGGAGAGCAAGAGATAGAAATGATGCAAGACATTGATTGTTACAATTGAAAAAAAATTAATTAGTCTGACTAAAAGAGCCTCAATTTTTTAGTAGTAGTGCTCAATAATGAACATATTTTGTATGCCTATACATGGAACATGGATAAAATAATTTGTGTGGCTATATGTATCGATGATATTTTTAGACTAAGAGACAATGCATTGTCCTCATGGCATTGTATGACATGATGATATTTTGTTTATTTCATGATCTGGTATTGTATGCCATTTTGATCACATTTTGTGTGGCATCATGATGGCATTGAATGATATTTTGATGATATTTTTAATGGCCTCATGGCCTTATTGATATCAATTTATATAAAAAAATTTGTAAATTGGTAGCTTGAATGGTTTAAAATGTTCTCATAATTTACTTAGCCCCAACCAGTGTATATATGAGTCACATCCCATATCCCATATCCAAATTTTAACTTTTGAATCTAATTGCCTATCGTGTCAAAAAAATTTAACCACATCAAATTCATCAGCTTATTAAAAATAAAAAATAAACACAAATATTTCTCAGCAAACATTGATCTAAAATTTTTATATAGAGAGTGTAATATAAGAAAGACAATAATGGTTAAGTTAACCATAATGTATTGAAATTTTAAGTATAATTTACCAAAATTGAAATTATTGACCACTTGATGATGAGAATATCCTATGTTCTTTCAGACTGTCCTACATTCATTAGGTTTGACCTGAGTCCATTAGGACTTAACTAAGTTCATTAGGATCTCCTAGGTTTAGTAGGATTATCCTAAATTCATTATCAAATAATTTTTGGCACTTAGAATATTTTTGTGTAAACTTATAGGGTCACGTACAATCAATCTAAAATAACCTCTCTCACTTTTTCAAGACTCCAATCCATTTGATTGTGGTAGCATATTTTCAAATGTTGCAAAAACCATCAAATGCATTCAATGAAAAGTTACAATATTGCATAACTTTCATTTCGTTTATCATGGTCCTAAACCATGAGCTCCAATATGTCCAAGTGGGTGGGTTTATGCTAATAAAGGTATTTTTTTGAACCCTGCCATGTTAGATTATTCCATGCTACATTTGTGCTAATTCATTCTCTTAAGAGCCCTAAGTGCTAAAAAGTGGAAAAATTTGACAAGTTGTTTCTTGGTGTCCATAGAACATAGAAATTTTTTTCTAAAGGTATAGGGCCATATAGGGTCTCTCTAAAATAACCTCTCTTATTTTTTTATATCTCCAATCCATTTGGTCGTGGTGACAAATTTTTGCATGTTGAAAAGAAGTGTCAAATGCATTTAATGAAAAGTTGTAATGTTGTATAGAAATTTTCCACTTATTAGGTGACTAAATCAATAGTCCCAACATGTCTAAGTGGGTGATTTAATGCTAGTAAATTCCCTCTTTTTCACCCTAACATGTCAAATTGTTCCAAGCTACATTGTACCGACACTTTCTCTTAAGAGCCATAAATGCCAAAAAGTGGAAAAATTTGACGAGTTGTTTCTCAAAAATATTGGTGCTTACAATATTTTTTGAAGGTATAAGGTTACGTATGGTCCCTCTATAATAAAATATCTTAGTATTTCATATATCCAATCCATTTTTCCATGGCGAAAACATTTCAAACATTGAAAAATTTCAAATGCATTCAATGAAAAGTTTCAATGCTGCACAACTTTTGTTTTATTCATTGTGTAGAAAAACCGATAGTTTCAACACATTCAGGTGGGTGGGTTTATACTAGGAAAGACTCTTTTTTTCACCCAAACATGACAGATCGTTCCTTTACTATAACAATGCTACTTTTCTTCATAGTAAAATTTCTAATTTTTTCACCTTAAGTGTATAAAACCCAATGTCATGACATAGCAATAAAAAAAATTCTTCCAATAATGTAAATTGCATGCATAACGGAAATAAAAAAATTCCAATTTGTCATTGTATTTCAAAGTAATTATAAAAATCTTCCCAAAACATAGATATCATATTGAACAATGATTTCATACAATATTCAATAAGGAATTCTTTCATTCCAATATAATAATTTCACAAATTATAATAATCCAAGAATGTACACTATTGCAAACACAACTCCACCAAGCTTTGGAGCATAATATATAAATGGTCCAAGAATATTCCTTTCAAAACCTTGGTCTTCTATCACCTACCGAGGAGAAGCATCAGTCAAGCACTTTTCCACCAACCACAGACTCATATATGGTCCCCTTCACATCTATCAATCATAGATGGACCTACCCTTCGATGAAGAGATTGGTTGGGTAACGTCATATAACATACCACTATGAGATTACTGTTGTTCCGTACATGACTATGAAAATAGATTAACACATATTGCATCTAATTTTGCTAGGATGAAGAAATAGAGGAGATTTTTTTCCCTACAGAAAATGCAGTGAAGTGGTATAAAATTCATGGCATTTGCCAAGAATTTATAAGTCATGATATTTTTCATGGATTTTATACCACTTCTAACTACATGAACTACAAGGCAAGAGTGTTTTGATGGGATGTATACATCTACTTCAAAACGCGTCGTCGGGAAATATCAAGGCACCCTATATGGAAGTGCAATACAAAGGAAATATTTTTGAATCTATGAGTCCTTAAGAAAGCTAATCAAACATGCTAGTGATGTGGATAGTACCCTAATGCAAGGACAGCCATAGAGAAATGTGAAAGTATATGTATTTGTAAATGCATATGCATATGTATATGTATATGTAAATATATATGTATATATCCATATGTACATTCAACCTAATTAGATGTATGTTTTATTTGTTCTTAAATTAAAGTGACTATAATTTTTTTCCTCTAACATAAGTAGGAGTTAGCCATTATCACAGTTGGTTGTAAGAGACAGGGGCCAATATTTATAGTCAGTTTAGTTGAAGAACTAACAAAGAAGACATCTAATTAAGTTGAATGTAAATGAAGAAGGATATTGGTAATTTATGTATCCATCTATCCCTGCAATATAGATATATATATTGCAAAGATAGATAGATACATAAATTGAATGTAAATGAAGAAGTCTATAAGTAATTTACATATCTATGTATCACAATGCTCATATAAAAAGGGTTGTAAATATTTGAGCCATAACACTAAGCTTTAAGGAAGATTGGTTGATGACAACATAAAGTATGGATATCAAAATTAACAAGTCTTCGATTCATTTAAATGTAAATGGACAAGGCAATTTCACATAGTAGTTGTATATGGAATGCATAAGTATTATTGTGAAGGCAAGTATTGAGACTTACCATAGAAGCTAAAGGAGGAGATTTCATCGATTTGGAGGAGGTCATCGTCGCTCAGGAGTATCTAGTAGAAAGCGAGAAATTTGAATTTCTTTAGTTGAAAGTTGCATTGCACAACTAAGGAATGCTTGCATAAATAGGTTTATAAAATTTTAATTGGTAGCAAGTGGATAATTTTGAATTCTAGGAGGGAATTTGATATGCATTCAATGTATTAATGGTAGAAGTGATAGCTTCATGGGTACGTAGGATTTCTAGTTGGTGATTCGAAACGATATTAATATTTTTTTGAATTCTAACCAGTTTTAAATTATTATTATGATTATTATTTTTTATGTTGATTTCTAAATACTCTAATAATTACATGTTGAGAAGAAAAATTGCAATGCATAGTGAGTCTGAGAGTTCATTTTTTTCAATTTTGCAAGCAAATTTAGAAAAAAGATTGGTTAATATGGACACCTAGGAACCAGTTGTTTGTAAAAACAAGATGATAAATGGAACATGTTGAAATGTATTTTTGTTAAAATATATTTGGAACCTAACAAGATGGCAATGTCTTTTGTACATGTCAACTCACTTTGAGTGCATGTCAACTCACATTTAATGCAATAGAAAAATATATTTTAGATAATAAAATATCCCTTTACAACAACATTTTATTGGGAAGGTGGCAAATATTATTAGCTGATAGGCTATTTGTGTGAACTTTGGTCACAATTTTTGTTAGCCTCCCTAGTTTTGAGGCTTTCGATGGCTATGAAAAAGGTGGAAGATGTGTTTGAAGTGTGGTCGGAATTTTTGTCATCCTCCCCATTTTTTGAGCCTTCTGATGGCCGTGAAAAAGGTGGAAGATTGCTTGGGAGTAGGTTGGTAGATTTCCAACCACGTACATAGAGAAGGTCGCCGAAATTAAATGCTAGTTCGCATCAACATTAATTGTTGTATTCTTTTCATGTATTAGCAATGGTTATAATAACACCTTCCATTTAAAACCTCAAAAAACATAGTGAATGTCTGCGATATTTTCAATAAGGCATTGTTGGTTCTTGTTGTGTTGCTATACCTGCTATTAGAGTATTGAGCGAGGAGGGTAAGCTTTTGTGAGGGTGCAAGTTCTATCTAGCATTGTCCAGCTTCTGTAAAGGTGGGAAAAGGTTATTATGTGAGGATGCCCATTTTTTGCAGGAAAGCTAGTGTGAAGAGGTGAGTTTGAAGCATGTGGGAAGAGGTGGATATCGAAAAAACCCTTTGCGATATTGTTCCATTTGTGGTTCACAATTCGTGGTAGGCTATATTGTTTGATTTCAAGTAAGGTAGTGTTGATTGTTTCAAATTTTGATAGGTTGTTGTTGAGAAAACACTTATTTATGGTTCACATTTTGTGTCTATGGTTTTGCATGGGTTTGTTACTCTAAAGTTTTAAATTTTGCATTTATGGCTTCCATTTTTTAGCTATTTTTGCAACAAAATATTTTTTTTAACGTTATGCATTTTTTTGCAGGGTTCGAGAAACAAGGCAACGTGGAGAAAGCTAGCAGGAAGAGGTCTATTTGAAGGAAGTAGGAAGAGGTGCATATCGAAAAAACCCTTTGTGATATTTTTACATTTGTGGTTGGTGGTTTGTGGCAGGCTATATTTTTTGGTTTCTAATGAGGTTCTATTAATTGTTTCAAATTTTGATAAGTTGGTGTTGAGAAAAGATTATATTGTTTGGTTTATGGTTTGCATTTTGTGGCTATAGTTTTGCATGGGTTTGTAATAGTGAATTTTTGTGTTTTGTGGGTTTTTGCATCTAGGTCAATGTTCAAACCAATATTGTTTGATTTACGGTAAGTTTGTTTTGTTGTTATGGTTGCAATGGAATAAAATAGTTAACATTATATAGTTGGGCATTGTTGAATATTGAGAATTGTTGATTATTGTTCTTTGGCTTAAGCTATATTGTTTCATTTTTGAAAAGGTGTTGTTGAAAAGGCTATATTATTTCAATTTTCGATAAGGTTCTCTTGAGAAAAGAGTATATTTTTGCATGGGTTTGTTAATGTCAATTTTTTGTGGGTTTGTCTTTGTGGCTTCCATTTTGAGGTTATGGTTGTAATAGAATAAAATACTTAATGTTATGCATTTAATCTTTGGTTCCATTGGGTATTGTTGATTATTGTTATCTAGCTTAGGTTATATTGTTTCATTTTCAAAAAGGTGTTGTTGAAAAGGCTATATCATTTCAATTTTGGATAAGGCGACGTTGAGAAAAGAGTATATTGTTTTTTAAAAGCAGTATTGTTTTGTTTATGGTTGGCATTTTGTGTCTATCATTTTGCATGGGTTTCGTGGCTATGGTTTTGTGGGTTTCTATATCTAAGTCACTATTGAAACCAATATTGTTTGATTTATGACTTCTATTTTATGGTTATGGTTGGAATGGAATAAAATAGTTAATGTTATATTGTTTCATTTTTGATAAGGTGTTGTTGAAGAAGGCTATATTCTTTCAATTTTTTAAAAGGTTCTGTTGAGAAAAGAGTATATTTTTGCATTAGTTTCTTACTATGAATTCTGAATAATGTGGTGTTGAAAAAACTATATTGTTTCAATTTTTGGTAAGGTTCTATTGAGAAAAGAGTATATTTTTGCATGGGTTCATTACTATGAAATTTTGTGGGTTTCTCTTGATGGCTTCCATTTCTGTGGGTGTGTTTGGACTGAACTAAAAAATTTAACGTTATGCAGTTTTTGTCAATTGTTGTTCTCTAGCTTGGGCCATATTGTCTTATTTTTGATAGGGTGCTATTGAAAATGATATATTGTTTCAATTTTTGATAAGGCACTATTGAGAAAAGACTATATTGTTTGTTAAAAGATAAAAAATTTCAATTATTGTTGGTATTTTGTGGCTATCGTTTTGCATGGGTTTTGTGGTTGTTGTTTTTGTTTGATTTATCACTTCCGTTTGGTGGTTATGGTTGTAACGAAATAAAATATTTAATTTTATAGAGTTTATGCTTGATTCCATTAGGCATTGGTGATTATTTTTCTATATATTAGACTATATTATTTCATTTTCGATAAGGTGTTGTTGAAAAATGTATACTATTTCAATTTTTGATAGGGTGTTGTTGAAAAGGCTATATTGTTTCAATTTTGGATAGGGTTTTGTTTGAGGAAAAAGTATTTTTTTGGGTGGGTTTGTCATTGTGAATATTTGTGGCTTTATTTTTATCGCTTCCATTTTTTGGCTATGTTTGTGGGTTTTTGTATCTGGGTCGCTGTTGAAACCAATATTGTTTGATTTATGGCTTCTATTTTGTGGTTATGGTTGGAATGGGATAAAATAGTTAATGTTATACATTTTACATTTGATTCCATTAAGCATTGTTGATTATTGTTCTCTAGCTTAGGCTATATTGTTTCATTTTCGATAAGGTGCTATTGAAGAAGGCTATATTATTTTAATTTTCGATAACATTTTGTTGACAAAAGAGTATTTTTTTGCATGGGTTTGTTACTGTGAATTTTGGATAAGGTGTTGCTTAAAAGGCTATATTGTTTCATTTTTTGGTAAGATTCTATCGAGAAAAGAGTATATTTTTGCATGGGTTTGGTATTGTCAACTTTTGTGGGTTTCTCTTGATGGCTTCCATTTTTGTGGGTGTGTTTGGACCGAACTAAAATTGTTAACGTTATGCAGTTTTTTCGAATGTTGTTCTCTAGCTTGGGCTATATTGTCTAATTTTCAATAGGGTGTTGTTGAAAACGATATATTATTTCAATTTTTGATAAGGCGTTGTTGAGAAAAGACTATATTGTTCGTTAAAAGCAATATTGTTTCAATTATAGTTGGCAATTTTTGGCTATCATTTTGCATGGGTTTTGTGGTTGTGATTTTTGTTTGATTTATGGCTTCCATTTGGTGGTTATGGTTGCAATAGAATAAAATAGTTAATGCTATAGATTTTATGCTTGATTCCATTAGGTATTGTTGATTATTGTTTTGTAGCTTAGGCTATACTTTTTTCATTTTCGATAAGGTGATGTTGAAAAGGGTATACTGTTTCAATTTTCAATAAGGTGTTGTTGAAAAGGCTATATTGTTTCAATTTTCAATAGGGTTGTGTTGAGAATTGTGGCTTTATTTTTATCGCTTCCATCTTTTGGCTATGTTTGCCAGAAAATAAAATTGTTGGCATTTTGTCGTATCATTTTGCATGGGTTTTGTAGCTATGGTTTTGCATGGGTTTTGTGTATTGTTGATTGTTGTTCTCTAGATTTTCCTATATTATTTCACTTCTAATAACGTGCTTTTCAAAAGGCCATATTGTTCCATTTTCAATAGGGTGATGTTGAGAAAAGATTATATTTTTGCATTGATTTGTGACAGGGCATTTTATTTTTTTTGTGGGTTCCTCCATGTGGGTTGTAGTTGAAACCAAAATTGTTTGATTTATGCATTGCATTTTGTCCCTATGGTTGCAATGCAATAAAACAGTCAACCTTATATAGTTTATGTTGATTTCCATAAGGCATTGTTGATTGTTGTTGTCTAGCTTTAATATAGTTAACATTATGCAATTTATGTTGATTTTGATAAGGCATCAATTGTTGAGTGTTGTTATCTGGCTTAGGGTACATTGTTTCATTTTCGGTAAGGTGATGTTGAAAAGCTATATTATTCCACATTTTGATAAGGTGGTGTTGAGAAAAGACTATATTTTTGCTTGGCTTTGTAACTATTATTTTATGTGTTTTGTGGGTTTTTGCAATTGTGTTGGTATTTAAGCCAAATTGCATTTTTTGTGGATATGGTTGTAATGCAACAAAATAGTTAACATTATACAGTTTATGTTGATTTCGATAGGGCATTGTTGATTGTTGTTGTCTGACTTTAAAATAGTTAACATAATATAGTTTATGTTGGTCTCCATAAGGCAATGTTGATTGTTGTTGTCTAGCTTAGGCTATATTGTTTCATTTTTTAGAAGGTGCTATTGAAAAGGCTATATTATTTCAATTTTTGATAAGGTTCTATTGAGAAAAGAGTATATTTTTGCATGGGTTTGTTACTATGATTTTTTTGTGTGTTTCTCTTTATGGCTTTCATTTTATAGCTTTGTTTGCAACAAAATAAAATTGTTAGCGCCATGCAGTTTTTGTCGATTATTGTTGTCTAGCTTGGGCTATATTATCATATTTTTGGTAAGGTGATGATGGAAATTCTATATCATCTCATTTTCAATAAGTTGTTGTTCAGAGAAGGCTATATTTTTTGTTAAAAGAATTTGTGTTCTATGGCTATTGTTTTGTATTGGTTTCTCATTGTATTTTTTTGTGTTTTGTGGGTTTGTGCATCTATGTTAGTGTTCAAATGAATATTTTTGAATTTATGCCCTTCATTTTGTGGGTGTGGTTGCAACTAAATAAAATATTTAATGTTATACAATTTGTGTTGATTTACATAGGGTACTATTGATTGTTGTTCTCTAGCTTAGGTTGCATTGTTTCATTTTTTGATAACGCTATGTTGAAAAGAATAGATTGTTGTATTTTAATAAGGTGTTGTTAGGAAAATACCATAGTTTTGCATGGGTTTGTTACAGTGCATTTTTTTTTGTCTTTGGTCAGTTTTTCCATCTAGGTCACTTTTGAAACTAACATCATTTGATTTATGGTTTTTGTTTTGTCGGTATGGTTGCAATGGAAAAACATGTTGATGTTATACAATTTATGGTAATTTTTATTCTCTACCTTGTTAACTGATAGGGTATTTGTATGAGCTTTGGTTGGAATTCCCATTGGCCTTCCCGGTTTTTGAGCCTTCTAGCAGATGTTAAAAAGGTGGCGAATGTTCTTGAACTTTGGTTGGAATTGCCAATGGCCAACTCACCTATCCATCATCCTACTTGGTTTCTAGGCCTTGGCAATGGCTGTGGGGAAAGGTTGCAGAGGTGCTTGGCACATTTTGGCAATAGGTTGGTGGATTTCCCATCGAGTGGATAGAGAAGACCATCAAAATTAAACACTGGTTTGCATCAACATTATTTGTTGTATGGATTGCATTTTCCGGTAATGGTTGTAATAAAACCTACTGTTTATTCATTTGTGGGTTGCATTTAGTGGTCATGGTTGCAACATAACCAGACATTTAATGTTGTGTAGCTTATGTTGTTTCCCATAGGGAATTGTCAAGTGTCTTTCTCTAGCTTTGGCTATATTGTTTGGCTATATTGTTTCATTTTTTATAGTGAATCCTTGGGAAAAGTATTTGACTTCTTCCTTAAATAGCTTCAAAAAGGTTTTGAGCACATTGTATGTGGCAACCAGTGTTTCTTATTATGTTTAATATAAAGCCTATTATTGTGATAATTTCTTTTTGAGGATGAAATAAATAACAACTTTCTTGCCTAATAAATATCTGTGTTCTCAAAACAATAAATATGAATATTTTGTTTTCCTTTCTAAATAATGTTTTGTTTGATATATACTTTTTATTATAATGAATTCCACTCATGGTTCATATGATACTTAATTAGCATAGCAAGGTGATGCAAGTCAAAGATTTAGTCATCAAATTTTAGAATAAAGAACTTAAGGTTCAATTAAGAAAAGACACATATAAGAAGATATATATATCTATATGTACACATGTATATATGTATTTATATATAGCCTCCTATATCTAAATATATGTGTATACCATATTTTCCCCTTGCTACGTAGCTCCTCCCCTTCAAATTTTTTAAAAGAGAAAACATCTAGACTAAATTTCCCCTCAATTGACTCGATGAGAGGGCTAAGAATTCAAATATGTTTTCGCCTATAATATATAACCAAAGCTAGAGAACAACGATCAACAATGCCTTATGGAGAACAACATAAACTATATAGCATTGCAACCATAACCACAAAATAGAATTTTTAAATGAAACAATAATGGTTTCAACAATAACATGGAAAATCCTTTATTTAACAACACCTTATCAAAAATGACCATATACACACATACACAACCACACACACATATAAACATTCAAATAGAAAACACCAATTGTGTAGATATAACACTATGTGGCAATCCAACCTGAGAAGATGAAAACAACCATATTGATATAAAAAACATGACATATCTATATACAAAATAAAGACCTTAAGGTTCAATCAAGAACATACACATATAACCATATATATATATGTACACATGTATATATCTATTTATATATAGAATGCTATATCTGAATAAATGTGTATACCATATTTGCCTCACTACATAATTGCTCCCCTTCGAATTTAGGAAGAGAGCAAACATCTAGATTGAATTTTCTCTCAATTGACTCACCGAAAAGGCTAAAAATTCAAATATTTTGTTACCTATAATATATTGCCTAGTGTGAAGCAAGGCCTTATTATATTCAACAATTTTTTTGAATTTGTTGCCTTATTAGCGAGTCAATTGAGGGAAAATGCAGTGTGGATATTTTTGTTAGAGTAATAAGTTATTTCACTTAATTAATTTAATCATATTGGTCGGTTAATTAAGTCACTTATCACTTTAGATTTACTTAAGCTAAACTTAGGCACATTAATAATTAGTTATTGATTATTAAGTGTGCACACTAGGGTTTCCTTTTAGGGTTTGATCTCCTTTCTTAAGGATTAATCTCATTGTAATTATTGATTCTCTTAATGAATTTTTACACCTTGAGGCTTGCAAAGCATCTTCTTTGGTTTTTCATATCTTTTCTTTGCAACAGGTTATTACATGCAAGTGATTCTTGGGGCTTTTGAAGTTGGGCTTCTCAACTTCTATATGGTATCAAAGCTCTAGATCTGCAAGCATCTTGTTTTTTATTCGTGATATCTTGCCTTGAAGCAGTTTTCCAGTGCATCCAGGGTCAAATCAAAACTCTCCATTGAATTCATAGCTACCAGAATAGTCAACATTGAACTTTGTTTTGTCAAAATTGGCTTTCGTTTGTGAGATATGTGAGGGTTTGAATAAAGGGCTTTTCTGCCAAATTTAGTTCGTACCTACAATTTTGGAGTGTTTTGAGCCCAAACGGACCTCACCATTACATCCACAACAGCCAAAAACCCTAATATTGAATGTGAAATTGTCAAAATCCGAGCATTTGATTTTTTAGGCAAAAAAATTTTGTCTGTACAACCCCGTACGACCATCTGCATGCAGATTGAGAAAAAAAATTATTGGCCTGGGTAAAAAAAAAATTGTTTTCTGATTTTCATTTTTCTCAAAAATTAAAAAAAATGTTTTAAATTTTCTTTTATTTAAAAAAAAAAAGCAAAAAAAGGGGTTTAAATAAATTAAAAAAGCTTTTTCAAGCTTGGTCAGCCTTTGTACAGGCTACTCGTAGGTACTTACGTACGCAGGCCTATAGGCCTTGTACTATCGGCGGCAACTTTGTCATCCAATGGTAGGTCTGCCGACCGATAGCAGTTGTGCCATCCAACGGCAGGTTTGTCGGCTAGCGGCCAACAAATTTATTTTTTATTATTTTTTTTAAAAGAAAAAAATTACATGTATTTTTTTTATTTATTGTTTTTTTTTTATATAAAAAACATTTTTTTTAAAATAAGGCAAATTGTGAAAATACAGTGACAACCATTTGGCCATGAATTTTAACCCCATATTTTTCTGCGATGGTCATTTGGCCATGAAATTTAATCCCACAACCTATGGTTGTTGCTCTTTAAGGGAATTTTTCTTCCAGATGCCATAACTATTGCCCACGGTGTCGAAATCCTGGACAAACAAGATATTGTTGGAAAAAGGATTTACATTACTTTCCAGTTGTGCAGGTATTTTTTGGAGATTTTTTCTTGGTTCTCTATTATTTCCAATCAAAGTCAGATATTTTTTTCGAGAGTTTTGTTCAATATTTTCAGCGTAACTTTTGCATATGATGTCGAAAATGGGTAAACGAGATATCATCAGAAAGTTGCTTTAAAGCTCTATGTAGTGGTGTATGTGGTTGATAGATTTTATTTTTGGATTTTTCCATAAATCCTTCTTCTCAACTATTTTCCTTTTTTGGACCTTATGGGCTCACATTGCATGTATTTTTTATCTATAAATGCACTGAAATAAAGTGTCTAAGCTTTGTATGTGTACTATTGGGATTCTTAAACATCACTTTGTGCCTTGTTGTACTCACACTATGTTATAAAGTGCCATGAGAGGGTTTGATGTTTTTCCTTTATTTTCCATCATACTTTTGTCGAGTGTCCCTTCCACGACAACAACCTCATGCATGTGTGCCTTTTTTTGCACACCCTTTATATGTGTTGGTACTTTATTTTGTGCATGCTTAGATGTTTTGATTCGTATTCATGCACCTATTTCTATCATTCAATTTTACTGTACCTATCACGCCTCTGCCTTGTTAGCATTATGTGGGTTTCTATTGTTGGTGATAAGGTTCCTTGGTTTTGCGTTGGAGTGAGCTATGTATATAGTATTTGTTCCTATGTACTAGGTGGATGCAGTGGCTGGTTACCCATGAATTTTGGTGAGATGGAGCACTTACCATATGGACACTCTTGCATTCTTTTTTTGCAGGTGACATTCCATTTTTACTTGATTAGTTCTTCAAACCATTTGTATCTTTGAGCTCTTGATGTTTTTCCTTAGTTTTCCATCTGATTCAAGTAGTGTCATTGTGGGAACTCATGTAGATTCTTGTCTTCTTGATCTTGATCATTATCTAGTATAGTGGAGGTTCATCTTTCAGCATTTCAATAGTCATTCTATGACAGTGTTTGTAGTTTTTTCATGCTTTTGTGGCATTCAGCCTTTGTTCCTATCTTTTGGGACAATTTCTTCTTGATTGGAGGCTTCTTCATCCTTCATTCTTGTTTGGAGGCTTCTTCAACCTTCACTTGTATTTCTCTCTTTTGGAGAAGAGTTTTTCCTATGAGGTTTTCTATTTTTCTCCCTTTTTGAGAGATATTTTACATTTGTACATGGTATCATAGCTTCAAATCTTCGGCTTCCTATTCATCATTTGAAAGATATTGCCCTTTAGTGAGTTTCAAGTGCAAGGGCTTCAGCTAGACATCATTTTGCAAGTTGTGGGGGGAGCCAATTTTTTTGTACATTTTTGGGTCAAACGGACGTCACCATCGCATTCAAAGTGCCCAAAAACCCTAGGAACACCTATCAAATCCTCGCTTATCGAGCAGTTAGTTTTTGAGGCAAAACGTTCTTGCTAGGGAGGCCGCACGAAGTAAAAATTATCAAAAATCATGCAAAAAAAAAAATAAAAAATGTGCATCATTTATTGGGCAGCTAGTAAAAAAGGGTTCCACCACCAAGCAACCACCTGGCGGCCACCCAGTGGCCAGTACCATCCAATCTTGCCATTGGCCCTACACAGCCCCCGCGGGCTCCTCCAACACTTACCTTGGTCATATGGGGAACCGAGCGCTATGTGCTCAGCCCCTAGCCGCCTTCAACCTCACTGTCGATCACATGGGTGACCAGGGGCTTCACCCCAGCCCCTTGCCCACCAACCTCTAGTCACGCAGAAGACTAGAGGCTGAATTGTTTTTAGCCCCCTGGGCTACCTACAGACCATATTGGCCCTTTTGGAGCACTTTCACAAAATCGGGCATAACTTGGGCATACAGAGTTAAAATCGGAAAAATGAGATATCGTCGGAAAGGTGGTTCTGAGCACTATCTTGCGGTGTAGTTTATTTTATATTATTTTTCTATTTAGCTGCATTTTTAATGTTTGAATTCAAATGTTCATTTATGGCTTTCGAGCTCATAAAGTTTTTCCATGATCTTTGATTTTCATATTCTTTGTGGTATTGGAAAGGTATTGAGGATCTCTATGGTACCATCCATGCATGTTTTTTTGTATCTATCCCAGTTTGATCATTAGTCTAGATTTGGCCCGATGGGTGTTTTGGAGATTACTTGGATAATATGGCAATTGGAAAAGTTAAACTTGAATCTTCGCACTTCATTTCAGTAATACATCATTCAATAATCTACTATTGATTCATGCATTCAAGGGTTGTTTCAAATTGTGAGTTTTCTAGTGTTTCGTGGAATCGAGTCTATTGTTTCTTTATCATGATTCCTTGAGTCAATTAGTGATTCTCATCTGGTTTCAATAGTAAACAAAAATATCTTTCCTTACTTGTTGGATTCAAGTTCCAATGTTACTCCACAGTGTTCTTCTAGTGCTTCTTTTCAGTAGGTCATCTCATTGTAGGGGGGGTTTTTCCCATTGGGTTTTCTTCTCTACCTCATTCTTGCATTTGTAAATGGGTACCTAATCAGGCCTTGTTATTGAGACCCATCTTTGCTTTCATTCATCTTTTCCTTAGTGTTTTAGGTACTCCCTAAGTTCATCTTAATGGGGAGTGTTAGAGTAATAAGTTATTTCACTTAATTAATTTAATCATATTGGTTAATTAATTAGGTCACTTATCACTTTAGATTTACTTAAGCTAAACTTAGGCACATTAATAATTAACTGTTCACACTAGGGTTTCCTTCTAGGGTTTGATCTCCTTTCTTAAGGATTGATCTCATTGTAATTATTGATTCTCTTCATGCATTTTTGCAGCTTGAGGCTTGTAGAGAATCTTCTTTTGTTCTGGATAGCTTTTCTATATAATAGGTTATTGCATGTAAGTGATTCTTGGGGCTTGTGAAGTTGGGTTTCTCAACTTCAACAATTTTCTCTCTTAAATGTTGTTTTTCATCAACATTAATTGGTGTATGGTTTGTGTGTGCTAGAGATGGTTGTAATAAGAGCTCAACAAGAAATAATTCCCTTTGGAAAATACCATAAATTATTTTTGAAATACTCGAGAATCGGTCTTTCCAATCTGCACCTCTCCCTGCACCTCTTCCTACTTGCTTTCTCTCCACTCCCTTCTTCCTCCATTCCGTACAAAAAATGGGAGAATAATTATCACAACTGACAGTTTTGTAATGGTTTCACAACCATCACCTCCATGCAAAAAATACAAAATAAGCTCCAAGAACCTTCCCAAAAAATTCGCAATTGATGAGCATACGTGTACCTTCACGGGGGCTTGCCCTCCTCACTCATAGCTATCTTGTGCAACAAGGTACACCTAGAGAACAACACCTAAGAGTGCCTTATCAAAAATTGTGCATAGGGAATTGTTGACTGTTCTTTTGTGGCCTAGAATAAATTATTTGATTTATGCTTTATGTGTGGTAGAAATCATTGCAGAGTAATAAATCAGTTTATGTTATTCTTGATAAGGCAGCCTTAGCTCTTTTTGAGTATCTTTCAGAATAGTTCTTATTTTTCTATGCCTCAATAAGGATTTGTTAGAATGGTAGTTTGTATATTAAATGTGAGATGGAACATTAGTCTTTCTATTGGTTACAGTGGAAAAGTAGAAATAGATTGTCCACCAACGTAATCAATAGTGATATAATTTTTTTTTAATTATAGTTAATATAGAGGTTGTGCATATGAATGTTGTTTTCATTTAATTTGACACAGATACATATTTGCACATAGGAAAATAATATAAAATACAGCAAAATAAACCATGCTCTTCACTCTACCATGTTGGGTCATAGACTATCATAGGTTGTTACACATATATATCTATAGGTGTCATCCAAACAAATGAATGTTGTCTACATATAATGTGAGAAACAAACACATGTGCAGATAGGAAATATAAAATCAAACACAACAAAATGAGTCTTGCTCTTGACCCTATCATATTGCCTCATGGAGCATGATTAGTTCTCACCAAACTCTCAAGAAAGAACATACATTGTCTACCCCTCTGATGAATAGTGAAATCAATGTTTCTTATTACACTTACTATATAGTATATCATTCTAATAACTCCTTTTTTGAGGTTGAAAGAAATAATAAGTAAAAAGGTGTATTTAATGCATCCAATACATGTATATGCAACTAAAAAACAAAATTTGGTCTGATATATATATATATATATATATATATATATATATATATATATGCTAGATGCACATATATACACATTTTTTCTTGTGCTCTAAAAAATACTACATTATTTGTTGAAATGAACATTTTTATCTATGCTTCACCTTTTGTGGCAATGGTTTTTGATGGGTTTGTTACTGTGAATTTTTTTGATGTGGAGGCTTTTCTATCTAATGTAGTATTTTATTTTTCTTTTCTTGTGTTCACATATGTATGTATATAAAATTATATGTAGACAACATTCATATATACTTGTCTTTATAGTATGCATAATAAGAAACATTTTCCCACATACAATGTGTTAAAAAGCTCTTTGAAGTTATGTGAAGAAGAAGTTCTATAGAGATGGTGGCATCAACATTTGATACAACACTCAAAATATGGCTTATTGTTCCAACAATGTTTTAGTATGTATCTATGTTGTTTGTAATTTCTATGACATACATCTAAATCTGCACATGGCATTGTTCATTAGTGTTCCCCTCACAACCGATGGCACCAAACGCAAATCAACAATGCCCTATTGAAATTAACATAAACTATATTTGTCCATTGTGGAGTTTCTGTGAAGATTTTTGTTGGAGGATATTTTCTATTTTTGCATGGGCCAATGACTTCAAAAGCAATAAAAAAGATCAAAGTATGTGGAAATAATACCAAACAAGAAAGAAATACCTATATTGATATTAAAAACTAGACATATCCATATTTAGATAATCGTATTGCATGAAAGATACATGTACATAATGAATATATAGACATACACACTAACACTTTAAATGAAACAATAATGGTTTCAACAACATCTTCGGGAATTATTTTTTTCAACATGACCTTACTAGAAAGGAAACAATATAGCCATAAAACACCAACTTAAAGGGAAATGGCATAAGTCAAGAGGTCAAATTGATTTAATATGGAACAAAATAGTCAAAGGTAGATATCAAGACTCAACAATGCCCTATGGAAAACAATACATATGCATACATTGCAACGAAGATGAAAAAAGTGCTTGCAAACTTCAACTTAGAGAGGAATCATGCAATCAATGAACAGATAGGTAATATAAAATGAAACATAAACTATATAAAATTAACTATTTTACTCTGTTGCAACCATAACAACAAAAAATAAGCCATAAATCATCCAATATTGGTTTCAACAACAATCCAGATAGAGAAACCCACAAAACACAAAGATTCATAGTAACACACCTATGTAGAACCATAGACACAAACTGCAAACCATAAATGAAACAATATTCATTTTTCCATCTCTTCCCACTTGCTTCAAACACACCTCTTCCCACTAGCCTCCCTGCAAAAAATGGGCACCCTCAAAATAACCTCTGCTCACCTTCATAGAAGCTAGACAACACTTGATCCAACTTCCCCCCTCATAGAAGCTTTCCCTCCTCAACCACATCTCTAATAGTAGGTATAGCAAGAGATCAATACCCGACAATGCGTTATTAGAAATTTCATAGACATTCACTGTGTTTCTTGAGGTTTTAAATGGCTAGTGTTATTACAACCATCGCCAATAGATGGAAAGCATACAACAATTATGCCATGCAAAAAATAAAAAATAGGCTCTAGCCATCTTCAAAAAAATTCCAAAATAGATAATTACACTTGCATGTTCACAAAAGCTTGCCCTTCTCACTCACACCTTTGATAGAAGGTAAAGCCACAAAACCAAATTCAACAATGTCTTATTGAAAATTGCATAGGCATTCGCTATATTTTCCAAGGATTTAAATGGAAGGTGTTACTTACAACCATTACCACTACACAGAAAGCATACAACAATTAAAATATGATTGTGACAAACCCATTGAAAAAATTCATCATAGAATGTGAATCATAAATGGAAATATATTGGTCTGAATAGTGATCCAGATGAAAAAACCCACAGAAACACAATAATTCACAAAAAACAACAATTCACAGTAACAATTGAATAGCAAAAACAAAGAATATTGCCTTCTAACCTTTGCGGCTACACTGATTCAATAAATTAAAATTTGTACCCTAAGCTAGAGAACTACAATCAACAATGGTCTTTGGAAAATAACATAATTTTTTTTTGAAACTACACTACTTTCAACAGTAACCCAAATGGAAAAACCCACAAAATACAACAATCCACAACAACAATCCAACGCAAAAAAAAAAAATATTTCCTTCCAACCATCGTCACTACACAAAGAGCATAAATGAAACAATATACCCTAAGAGAGAGAATAGAAATGAACAATGGCCTATGGAAAATAAAATTAACTGCTATTTAAATACTTTAGAAAGGTTTTTTCCAATATGCACCTCCACTCGCACCTCTGTCTAGTTACTTCAAATATACCTCTTCCCACTTTCAAAAACCAATATTGCAGCCTTGGTATTGGAACTATCGATCGATGTGAAGGATAATGTATGGGCCCTATGCACATATATGTATGTATGCCATAGTAGATGTAAATAGAATTGATTCTATGGGACACTGGTGATTTTTGTTCTCTAGGTTAGGGTGTACTATTTCATTCTCGATAAGAGGTTTGTTGGATAGGCTATATTGTTTTATTCTCACTATTGCATTGCGAACTAAATATGAACAATATAGTCAAAGCTGAAGTAAAACAACAATTTATGCTATTTTCCTAACTCCAAAGAGGTTTTCAGCACATTGTCTATGGCAAGCAATGCTCAGGGGGATGATTTTATATGAATGTTTTCTATGTTTTATTTTACATACATACATGTCTACATAGAGCAAAATAAGAATGAAATGCAACAAAAGAATGAGATACTTTAGTGGTTTTTGTATGGATTCTATCTACTAGAAATGATTGCAAAGTAATAAAATAGTTCATCATCTTCTCAATACGGTATTTTTGGTTGTCTTTATGTGCCTTGCGATGATAGTCGGCACTATTTTCCATAGGGCATTGGTGATTTTTGACTTGTGGGTTTAGAAATACATGTGGAAAATGCATATAGGCACATAGACAACCAAATATACATATAGACATAGATGCATATCCTAAAAGATATAGGTAGAAAATGCATGTACACACAAACACACTAATGCAGATACTGTTAGCAACACAAGGGCAGACAACTGAGGGGGTGGGTGAATCAGTTGTCACAGAATTTCAAACTTATTAACTTTGTTAACCCTTATTCTCATATCTAATTAATAACTGTGAAAGAATAAATCAAAAACACATCAAAAATATACATAACACCAATATTTTTGCATGGAAACCCTATTAGGGGAAAAACCATGGTGGAGGTTAATCCATAAGTTTATACTCTGTTAAAATTATAAGAAGAATAAATGGGAATACACATTCATTCAAGCACATTGCCTAGAGCTCACTACTTAGATACAAGAGAAGACTTGTTGTCTTATAGAAATATCAAGATTAAATCCATTTGAAGAATTTGAACTGAGAAAGTAGTATCTGCTAATGCCTGATTACAGTTTTGGTTAAGCACATGAGCACTTCTTCACATTTCTTCACTCTTCTTCACACTTTTCTTTGCCTTCGAATAATATGATATTTATTCACACATAGCACTCACACACTTCACATCATACATTCATCAAATCAGATAAAGAATCACTCATATATATCCGCAACAAGTAATTACATTGCTTCATGTTGGCTTGAACAAAATAATAGGATGAATGCAAACTGTCAGCCCAAAACAATAAATATTATTAATAAGAATCTACCAAGGTCAGCCACAACATAGTAGACACCCAAAACAATGTCCTCAAACACAAAACACCTTCAAATATTTTTCCTCGAAGATCCACAACATGCAATAATCACCTTATCGGCCATGAACATGAAAAACATGAACACACAAGAGAAAATCATGGATCGCGAGCACAATAATTAATGTGGATGTGAAACATAGATAGAACATGATCTAGAAACATACACAAACACCATAGGAACATACTCAACAACTTTGATTACCAAAATCAAATTATCTTCTTCTAGAAACAACAACTAGAGTAACAAAATAATTGTCAAAACACAAAAACTCATAACTTGCTCAAATATTCATGCACACCTCTAAAAATTTTGGTGTATAGGATAGATAGGATTGAAAAAAACCATTTAATCCACAACTTCTCATCAACAACATACTAAAATTTCCATCATACTGATCTTCACTGCTACACAAACAACCTGCAACTTATTTTATTACAATTTTCTCAATATCCTTGACATATATAGTGTTGGCATCAATGACAACCCCATATCAGAAACATAACCACAATATCCAATAATATCCCCCTTTGGAATTAATGGCAACACATGATGTGAAAAAAACCATCAATGCAACTAACTTCAACACTTACTCCCCCTTAGGTTTTGAATTATTCTCTTAGATAATTTCCATTTTTTCATATTTCTCTTCTCCTTTATTCTTCAAGATTTTTTCACATTATTCTTCTCCCCCTTTGACACCAATGACAAAGATACATGAGCTTTAAACCACATATTTGAATCTTCTAACTACTCCCCCTGAGTAGCAGCTACCACAACATCAATTTGAATCAAGATATGACTGTGAAATGCTTAGAATAATACATCTTGTATATTAGTTCTAATTGTGAGGGATAATCACCCCTAACTTCCCTCAGATATACTCAAAAGTATCCTTAGGCAATGGCTTAGTAAAGATGTCTGCAATTTGTTCCTTAGTAGGCACATACTCTAGTCTGACTTCCTTATCACTCACCTTGTCTCTCAAAAAGTGGTATTTGATAGATATATGCTTGGTATTTAAATGCAGCACTGAATTCTTAGAAATGTTAATTGCACTTGAGCTGTCATAGAATATAGCAATAGGTTCATCATACACAACTCTGATATCTTTCAACATCTGCTTCATCCATAATACTTGAGTACAATTGTTAGCAGTAGCAATGTATTATGCCTCTGTAATAGACAAAGAAATGGCATTTTTATTTTTACTTAACCATGAAGTTAGCTTCTTTCCCAAGAAAATTGTGCCACCACTAGTACTTTTCCTTTCATTCACATCTCCTACCCAATCAACATCAGTAAAGGCACTTAAATTAAGATCATCATTTTTAGGATACCACAAGCCAAAATCAACTATTCCTTTCAAGTATTTGAAAATTATTTTTATAGCAGTCACATGAAATTCCATAGGATCGGCTTGAAATCTTACAAGAATACATACAACATTCATGATATTAGGTCTAGTTTTAGTCAAATGAAGCAATCCACCAATCATTGATCTGTATCTAGTCTTAGTTTCCTTCAAAGAATCATCATTTGTTATCAACTTACATCTGGTCACCATGGGTGTACTGACTGGCTTTGAATATTCCATACCAAGCTTCTTTAGCAATTCTTTCACATATTTGGACTGAGATATAAAGATCACTGTATCTAATTGAGTAATTTGCAATCCCAAAAATAATTTCATCTCTCCAATTATTGACATCTCAAACTCATTATGCATCTCATTAGCAAATTTCATGCACAAACCATCAACAAAGACTTCCACAAAAAAATCTTTATCACCATCAATCTTGAAATACAGATTGCACTACTAGTAGTACCTTTGTTAAATCCAAGCTTCAACAAATACTTGTCCAATCTAGCATACCAAGCTCTAGGGGATTGCTTGAGTCCATACAATGCTTTCTTCAACCGACACATCCTATCTCCCTAATGATTCAATTGAAATCCAACAGGTTGCTCAATATACACTTCTTCTTTCAATTTTCCATTTAGAAATGCTAACTTGACATCCATTTGATAAACCTTGTAGTTTTTTAAAGAAGCATAAGCAAGAAATAGTCTCACAGCTTCAATTCTAGCAATAGGGGAAAAAGTCTCTTCAAATTCAATTCCTTCCATCTAAGAATATCCTTTACATACTATTCTTGCTTTTTTTTCTGATAAATTCACCTTGCTCATTCAATTTTTTCTAAAGACCCATTTAGTTCCAATTACATTTTTATCCTTAGGTCTATGAATAAGAGTCCATGTATTATTCTTCTCAATTTTGTGTAGTTCTTGCATTGCTTGAATCCAATGTTCATCTTTGCATGCTTCATTTACATTACTTGGCTCAGTCTTTGATATCAAACAATATTCTTCTACAATTATTCTCCTAGTTTGGACACCTTTGTTCTTATCACCTATAATCTAAATTTCAGACTCTTGTGATCTCTCTTCTACACTTTCACTAGTTTCTCCTTCCTCTTGATCTTCTTGATTCACCAGAATGATCTAAACTTTATTTGAGGTTTGACCTTTTTTTTAACTATCATTCTAATCATCAGAATCATATCCATAGGTTTTGGATGGTCTAGCAATGTCTTCATCAACCTTAGCATTTGCACTTTCAACCATTTTCTTCAATCTCTTGTTGTAGCACCGGTAGGCCTTGCTCTTAGTAGAATAACCAAGAAAGATTCCTTCATCACTTCTAGCATCAAAATTTCTTGTATCTTCGTCTCTTTTGATGTAGCATTTACTCACAAATATTTTGAAATATCTAACTGTAGGCTTATGACCAAACCATAGCTCAAAAGGGGTCTTACCAGTATCACCTTTGATTTGTACCCGGTTGAGGATATAAACAGTATGCATTACTTATCTCCAATAGATGTGAGGAATACTTCCTTCCAACATCATAGTTCTAGCAGCATCTTGAACTATCTTGGTCTTCCTTTCCACAAATCCATTTTATTGAGGGGTCTGCAATGCAAATAATTATCTCTTTATCCCATGTTCTTCACAAAAATAATTAATCTTTAGACCTCTCTCTGTCTCAACCATAGCCTTAAAGATCTTGAACTTCTCGAGAGCTTTAGATTTCTCCCTTAAGAAAGTGGCCCACACCATCCTAGAAAATCATCAAATAAGAAACATGAAATACCTGTAACCTTGCAAACTTTTGATTCTAATAGGACCACACAAGTCAGTATGCACAAGATCCAACAATTTATTTGAACAATGTTGTTTGCTCCGAAATGAAATTCTAGTTTTCTTTCCTGACTAACATTCCTTTCTTATGACATTATTAGGCTTTACCAACTTAGGAAGATCTCTCACTACCTAGGTAGAGCTTATCTTGATAATACTATCAAATTTTACATGACACATTATCCTATGCCACAACTAATATTCATCAACTTGAGCAATCATAAAAAATTTACTAGTAGTATTCAAGTGAAAAATGTTACCTTTTGTTTTTGTACCTAAAGCAATCAAATTTCCATAACTTCCCAATATTTTGTACACTTTCCATCCTTGAATTGAGGATTGTAAACCTTATCAACCACCTATGCAACACTCAAAAATATTATGCTTCAAACCTTCAACATAAAGAACATCATTAGTATTATGCTTACCATAAAAAAAAATGCATCCTCTACCATGGATTATACCACCATTGTTATCACCAAATCTTACAACACCACCATCATACTTTTCCAAGCTCACAAATTTTCTTTTATCACCTATCATGTGATGTGAATATCCACTATCAACTACACATTCATCTTTTTCTTCAACTCAATAAGCTAGGGCTTTCTCCACATTTGTACAACTAGCAGATTCAATATACACGGGTTTATTTTCCTTGATCTAGCAATAAAAAAAAATCATCTTCACTTGCATTCCCTTTATCAAATTCATCACTTGTCACACCTTCATCAATAGCATAATAACACTTCTTTTGAAATCTAGGCTTGTTATATATTTTCTTAGCTAGGACTCCTTGGACACCTTGAAGCAAAATGACATATCTTATTGCAAGAAAAACATTTAATAGGAAAATTTCCTTTATACTTACTTTCTCCTCTGGCTTCTCTTTTGACAATAAGTGCTTCAAGCTCATTCAGATCTCTTTCTTCTTCTTTAATGTGTCTCATTTCTTCTTCATACTTGAATACCTTTTCTAGAAGAAAATTCACCCAGATCATATATTTGCTTGTCTCTTCCGAAGGTAGTAGCTTTGAATGTAGATTCTATCTTAGGAAGGGCATCACCAAATCCACTCAACTCAAAAGAAGTAATTTTACCAGTCAACATATCTCTAGTTACATTTACCATAGCCCTGAGCTCATCAATAGTTGTAGATTTGACTTTTTATACATCAGGCAAGGATCTAAGCATTTTAGCAACAATCTCCGATTCATCCAACTATCCACCAACACTCAGATGCTACATACAAGTTCATTTACTCTTTTCATGAAAGTAGTAATATTCTCATCATTTCCCATTTTCAGTAGTTCACATTTCCCTTCCAAACTCTATAGCTTAGCAATCTACACATTAGCATCACCTTCATATAAAGATTCCAACTTTTTCGAGAACTCATAAGTAGTCTTCAAATCCATAACATTCATCATCTCATAATTAGTCAAAGCTCTCAACAATGCTTTCTTAGCCCTGATATGGTATTCAACATCCCTAATCTCAAAAGTAGTAGTAGGACCATTTTGAGGAATAACATACCTATTACTTGTAATGTTCCAGTAAGATTCACCAATGAATATCAGATGACACTCCATTTGATTCTTCCACATAAAATATTTTTTTTAATCAAATCTCAGACTATCCTTCTTATATGTCGCCATCCTAGATCACCTAAAGTTGTTAAATTTATTCCAAGGAACTTTCTTTGATACCAATTGTTGGCAACACAAGGGCAAACAATTAAGAGCGAGGTGAATCAATTGTCATGGAATTTCAAACTTATTAAGTTTGTTAACCCTTATTCTTAGATCTAATTAATAACCATGAAAACATAAATCAAAAACACATCATAAATACACACAATACAAAAAAATTTGCATGGAAACCTTGTTAGGGGGAGAACCACGATGGAGGTTAATCCACAAGTTTATACTCTATTAAAAGTATAAGAAGAATAAATGGGAATGCACATGAATTGAGGCACATTTCCTAGAGCTCACTGCTAAAATACAAGGGAAGACTCAATGTCTTACAGAAACATTCAAATTAAATCCATCTAAAGAATTTGAACTGAGAAAGTAGCATCTACTAATTTTCCTGATTACAATTCCGGTTAAGCACATGAAACGTTCTTCACTTTTCTCCACTCTTCTTCACACTCTTCTGTACCTTTGAATGATCTTCTCTTTATTCTCACATAGCACTCACACACTTCACATCATACATTCATCAAAAGAGGTAAACAATCACTCATATATATCTGCAAGAAGTGATTACATTGCTTCATGTCGGCTTGAACAAAATAATAGAATGAATGCAAATTGTTAGCCGAAAACAATAAAGATTATTAATACGAATCTACCAAGGTCGGCCACAACATAGTAGAGACCCAAAACAATTTCCTTGAACACAAAACACCCTCAAATATTTTTCCTTGAAGATTCACAACACGCTATAATCACCTTGTCGGCCATGAACATGAAAAACATGAACACACAAGAGAAAATCATGGATCGCGAGCACAACAATTAATGTGGGAATGCAACATAGATAGATCATGATATAGAAACATCCACAAACACCACAGGAACATACACAACAACTCAGATTACTAGAATCACATTATCTTCTTCCTGAAATACCAACTAGATTAATAGAATAAATGTCGAAACACAAAAAATATAACTTTCTCAAATCTTCATGCGCAACCCTGAAAATTTCGGCGGATAATATAGATACAATTTAAAATAAATATTTTTATACGCAAGTTCTCATTGTCAACATACTAAACTTTCTATCATATCAATCTTCACTGCTACACAGAGAACCTACAACTTATTTTATTACAATTTTCTCAATATCCTCGACATATATAGTCTTAAAAAAATTAATGCTAATAGTGTTGGCATCAATGACAACCACATATCAACAACATAACCATAACATCCAATAGATACAAATGTATTATAGACATAGTTTCCTACACACAACTGTAACAAGATGTTGTATGCACTAAGAACATTGAATTGCATGTATACATGCTTTTGTATATGTATATGTAGATATATACATGTATACAACCATGTCTATAAGTATATATGAGAATAGCTAGAAATACAAAGATTTTTTTTTGAATTGCACCTCTTTCTGCTTGGTTCAACTGTACCTCTTCCTACTTGCTTTATCTTTGTTGCTTGATTTCTTCATCATCTACAAAAAATGGGCAATAAATTATCACAACGGACACTTTTTTATTGCTTTCCCAACTAAAACCCCATGCAAGAAATCCAAAAAGAAACCCTCCCCTCAGCTGGATAGTAACTTGACAACACATGACTCAACTTGCATCTTCACAAAAGCTTTCTCTCGTTGCTCGTAGTTTTGATAGTTGGTAAAGCCATAGAAAAACAACCAACAATTCCTTGTCAAAACTTTTATAGACATTTGATTGTATTGATGGATAGTGTATTTCCCCTATGTGCAGGAATTTATTTATGTCATAGTGGATGCAAAAAATATTGATACATTGTGATTCCTATTTTTATTTTGTTGGCACATACTTGGAATGATAAGGTGTATTTTAAGTGTTGTACAATAATGATTTTTGCATCTAATATCACATATATAGATTTGTGTACATGGGGAAAATCCAATGAGTGGAAATGATAGTCAAGAATGCCTTTTGGATAGCAACATATACTCTATAGTATTTACTATTTTATTATGTATCAAAAATGAAATGATATAGCCAAAGCTAGAGAACAACAATTAACAATGTGTTATGGAAAATAACATGGATTGTTTTATTACGTTGCAACCATTGGCAAAGAACTGAAACCATATATGAAGAAATATTAAATTTTCCTGTGTGTAGATATGTATGTATGTGAAAGCAGATGTAAACAATGTACCTACACACTCTTCCTAAAGTTCATTACTTTGTGAGAATAGATGTTCTTTTTTTTGAACTTTGACAAGGCATTCTTCAAATGATATAGTATATATTAATTGTTGTATAGAACATTGAAGCCTTTTTCGTAAAAAAAAAAATTCCCTCGTATTGTTGATGTTTGTATAAAAAAAATTGAAAGATTAAAAAGATGAAACAAAAAACATGGAATAATAAATTATATATTAAGTGTTGTATGAATAATTGAACCTTCTTTTTTATTAATCCTTTGTTATCATATTCTTTATGTCTGTGCCAAAAAATTAAGAGATCATGTTGTGTTTTGAGGTCATAGAACTTGTAGTTAGCTCCCGACATTGCAGCTCTCATCTTTTACAAGAGGAGCCCTAGCAATGTCGGTGTACTTTGGCTCTACCTAGGCTGATGAACAATCTGCAAGCAAGAGTCTTGTAAGTTTGTTCCTTGTTTTGTTCTTGTTGCTGACAATTAAATTGATACTTTTCCATCTACATTGAGTGGACTGTGAATATTCTTCATTTGAATTAATAGTTGTTGTGATGTATATTCTAACTAATTTATATTCAAAATCTTCATCTTTCATTTTCCTTTGCATGTGTTGGCCACTTGGGAGTCACCTATGTGTTAGAGGGGGAAACGTTACAGTTTTCAAATGTGTTAACATTATTGTTTGCCTCTAGACTTGTGTCACAACCATCAATATCTCATTGCTTCTGCTTGGCTGAGTGAAACTACCTTGTAGGATACAAATGTGCATCTAGCCTTGACATAAATTTGATATGATCTATTGATGTTGGAGATGTTGTTCCATCTCTGGTTCTCTAGATAATGTATTTTCAAAAAATAGGAGGCGATCAAAGCCCATTTGACCACTACAAAGTCATCCTCTTTGATGGAACCCACATGCAAATAGGTACTTTTCCTACAAAATACAATGAATTTTTGTTTAGAGTGGCATTGAAAATAGGTTACATCTTGTGTTTGACCAACTATTTGTGTAGGAAGCTACGAGAATCAAGGTTAGATATTTTTTTTAATTACTTGTACTTGTTATATGATTTCTTGTTTGTGGATACCACCTTTAAAAGTATTCTCTATTCACTTGATTCCAGGGTGATTGTCATATTGTCCTTAGATACATCAAAATGTCAAATTTCTAGCTGATTGGAAAACCTAGATATCTATTTAGAGATCAAGAAGAACAAATAGTTGGTTGTGAGTCATCCTCCCCATCCAAACGAGCCTCAACATTTGGGATTAATACATCCCTAAGACAACATAATACTCTACAAATATCAGTCATGTTAGAGGGTTGAATGTTTACCAAACCAAATAGACAATAAAAGTTTGGGTAACAATGAAAAAGGATATGCATCATTATAGAAAATAGGGACATGAGGGCCAAGTATTCAGCTTTGACATTATTGACAATGAGGGAACAAAAATATGAATCACTTTTTTTAATGATATAGAAGAATTGCATTATGATAGGATTGAGGTGGGTCGTACTTATTATGTGTCAAAGGGTTCAATGAGACAAGCAAATAAGAAATTTAATAAGTTGAACAGACACATGGAAATCATTTTGGAT
Source organism: Sequoiadendron giganteum (assembly GCA_007115665.2). Lineage (NCBI taxonomy): Eukaryota > Viridiplantae > Streptophyta > Pinopsida > Cupressales > Cupressaceae > Sequoiadendron > Sequoiadendron giganteum. The sequence goes on from CM021101.1 coordinate 818,878,439, forward strand.
CAAAACTCAATGTTGAAATGTTGTGACGATGAGGCCTTTGTGCTAGAGAAAGTATTTAAATTCATCCCAATAAATCAAAATTAAAAATTGTATCAATAATAGTTTGATTGATATTATTGGGACTGTGGTGCATGTGGGAAAGATACTGACTATACAAAGACTGGATTAGTGTGAAAAAATTCATAGAACTCTTAAACTTAATGATTTTTCATCCTTTTACATCGATGTTAATCCGTGGGGCTCAAATTGGGAAGAAAAGGATGATGAGATGGAAAGGTTGTACATCGCTCCTTCAGTTGTCATCCTTCCTGTTAAAAATGCATGTGTTGGGTACTTCAATGGAACGGTTCTAAACACAACCGTAGGTACTCTTCTATACATAAATCCTGACATCCAATAAGCATAGCCCTTGACCCAATGAGGACATATTGAGCCATCTATTGTTGAGCCCTCCTGGACAGTCCCTCAAAAGATTTCTTTGGAAAATAGGAGAGTCACTATTTGATATATCTTGGATCATTGCCTTGGCTTTCTAGAAACTTTATAGGTTACTCTCAACGCAACAGTAAAATATATAAAAACTAGTGCATTACGTTACGTTGCATGTTCATTGTAGGCTAATGGTAGACAATGTAATAAAAAGTGTGAAGAGTGCACCAAAAACACATGGTTCTTCCTTAAATGCCAGATAACAATAGTTTATTGTGACTTTCGATATTTATTGCAACTAAAGATGGAAGACTACACAGGCAATATTTGGGCTACTTCTTTTGATGAGGATGCAACAAGCTTATTGCAAATGTAAGAAAAAGAGCTTTATATGTTGCAATATGAGTCTTCTACTACAATGACTTATGAGTTTGTTATCAATTGTGTCATGTACACCTCGTTTGTTTTCACTAATTATTAAAAATTAGACCTATAATTCAGAAACAAGGATTAAAACAACACTAGTCAAAGTTTCAAGAGTTAACTTTGAAGCTAAGTGCAAGGTGTTGCTGTCAGATCTGTCTACAATTTCCCCTTCCCTTCAAGAGTCTCTAGAGATATTTTTCGTACTGCCTTGAATTCTAAACAACCATCCCTAATTTTGAGTTTGAATATTTATTATAGTTTCTATTGACTGGACATTTGTTTCCTTCTCTTTCTTTGTAGTGCTTGTCACATCAAAAGACCTTTCCTTTCTCCTATTGTTGTCGTGTTCATCATTTAACTGGAAATATATTAAAATAATGAAGTTTAAATTATAATGTTTAACAAAACAAGATACCCTTATTATTTTCTATATTATATATGTTGTTTATACTTTTGTTCTGGTTTAGGTGTATGTTCCTCATTTTATTTTATGGTGTTTGGTTATATGCTTATGTCATCCTATCTAACACATTTATCAATATTTACAATTGTTCTTATATATACTTGTGGACATGGTTGTATGCATGTATATATTTATGTATGTATGTACATAAATATATATTCATGTAATTGAAATATTTGAGTGCATACAACATTTTGATACATATGTGCATAGATATATGTGCCTATAATAGATTTGTATGTGTATATGCATGCAGACTTGAATATTTATACCTATCTCTGACTTGTTTTTAATATTAATATATAGTTATTTTCTTCTTGTCTATTTCAATTTCCATGTAGTCTTATCTCTCCACAATCATCCTTACTCTAATGTTGGCTCACTTGAATGCATGGCTATTAAATGTTCTCCTACCTTTACATTCATAAAAGCACTTCACATATGGTTATTTTCCACTTTCTTATAGTTGCATAAAACTTTATTTTTGTTATAATATTCTCTATGTGATGTTTAATGATAACTATTCTCTATGCCCTCTGCAACTCTTTTGTGATTTTTCTTTGGTCCAACTTATTAAAATATGTCGTTGCACAAGATAAAATATACAATATAATGGAAATTTTGTCATTTGATTTTTGTTGTTTTGATCTTGTTTTGAATATTCTAAGTGCATAGAATATCTTGATAGAGTTCTATATAGATATATGTTTAATATGATTTATTTGTATGTGTGAGTGTGTATGTTTTCATATGCATCTAATGCTTCTTAAATGTTCTCCCTACTACTTTCCCATGTCTAATCATAATGTCAAGTTGGATATGAATATCATATGGTTATTGACTATAACATTTGTTGCATATGTTGTGCAGCTCAATCTACTACTCAGTACTGAACAATGTCTTATTGAAAATAACATAAACTCCACAAAATGAAAGCCATAAATAGAACAATATTGGTACGAACAGTCACCCACACGGGGAAACGTGCAAAGATAAAAAAAATATATCTTTTCCACTTCACACCCAACATTCATCCCTATGTGTAGATATGCATGTATGTGAGCTCAGATGCATAGAACATTCATATATACTTCTTCCTATGTTTATTCTTTTCATAAGGTAGCTAGTTTTTTTCTCATAGTATATCTATACTAAAACTTCTCCATAGAA
>CM021101.1:818881676-818907898 GCA_007115665.2 Sequoiadendron giganteum
CTCATATGTAGCACCTGCCATTTCAAACCTCAAGAAACATAGCACTTGCCTATGTCGAGCCAAGGATTTTGTTGAGGTTCAAGTGTGGTTGTCTATTGTGGAATTTATGTGAAGGTTGTTTCATGTTATTATGCATTCTTTAAATGGGGTGATGGTTGCAAAATCACTATAAAAGTGTCGGTTGTGATAATTCTTTTCCTATTTCTTCTAGGCATGAATCTTGTATATAACACTTAAGAATATAGTTTATCAGTCCAAGAATGTCGCATAAAGTAAATATAGGGATTATTATGTATCAATGGTGTTTGTATCTACTATGACATACATATATATCTATACATAGGGGAAATAGATTGTCCACCACTGTGAACAATGGTGGTATCAGTATTCTATACAACACTAATAATACAGCTTATCATTCCAAAAATGTGTCAGTATGTATCAATGTTGTTTGCATCTAATATGATATGCATCCAAATATAAACATTGCATTGTTCATCACTATGATCAATGGTTTCAAAATGTTCCATATAAAATTTAAAATACAACTTTTCATTGCAAGAATGTCCCAACAAAATAAACATACAAATTAGTATGTTTCAATGTTCTTTTCTTCTACGATGACATACATGCATATCTGCACACATGGGATATCAATTGTCCATCACTCCAATCAATGGGGCCATCACGAAGAATTTTCTATTTCTTTACCAACCATCCCCCCATGCAAAAAAACACAAAACAAGTGATTTGTATTTCTACCTGCTCACTGTCAATAATACATCAAAGCTGAATATTTGGTCCTCACATCCTTGTTTATTGTAATGGTGATTTTCCCCTTTAGTTGTCAAATGACCTTTCATTTCCCATCGTCTACCTTTTTTTAGTATGTAACTCCACATACATACATTTCCACACATTGTTTTTGTGTCTATATATATCCAAGGAATAGGCCCCTACAAATGCAACCAACGCATTCAATGCCTATATACCTACTTGGAGAACAAAATCTGCACTGATTTATATTATGATCAAGAGAAAGCACCATTTTGTTGTGCTTCATTTTATATTTCCTATGTGCACATCTATCTACTTCTAACATTAAATGCAAACAAGATTCATATCTTTGAAGACTAGTTATGGATATATATGTGTAATAGCCTATGAGGGTCCATCTACCCAATATGGTAGGGTAGAGAGTAGGCTTCCTTTTTTGTGTTTCATTTTAGTTTATTTTCCCTATGTGTATATATGTATCTGGGTTATTATTTCTTTCAATCTCAAAAAATATTTGCTTGAATGATATACTATACATTAACTATAATAAGGAACATTGATTTCACCATTTTTTAGAGTGGTGGACGATGTATGTTCTTGCTATGCATGGATCCACCTTTATTTTTTGGTAGATACTGCAGGATACATACCAGCAATTACAATGCACTGTGAATCAAACAAGAGGATCATCTCCAACAATTATGTTCATTGCCATCATCATGAAATTTTCATGTTCTTAACAATAACTATACTACTTCACTTTCTCTCTTCATTTCCATGCATATATAATTTCCACCATTCTAAATTCGCTTCCTTATCATTTTTTAGATGCGACATGTAATTCTAGTATTACATATTTTTTCCTTATACATCATAGAATAGTTTATATTTTGTAATTTAGATATTGGTTACCAATGAAACATGTTCACCTCACTAAAGTTCACATTTTCTTGGTAGATACTACAAGATACATACTAACAATAATAGTGCACTATGAGTCAAACAAGAGGATTATCTGCAACAATTTTGTTCATTACCATCATCATGAAATGTTGGTATTCTTAACGGTAACTGTACTACTTCTCTTTCCCTCTCCATTTCCATGCATATAGAATCTCTACCATTTCTAATTTTTCTTCCTTATCATTTTTTATATGCGACATGTGTAATCGTGGTATTGCATATTTTTCCCTTGTGCATTATAGAATAGTTTAAATTTTATAATTTAGATATTGGTTACCAATGAAATGTGTACACCATGCTAAATTTTACATTTTCCTTGTGTGTGCATATATCTGAGTTAAACCATTTTAGATTGCAACTACATTCAATTTATATACAAGGTGTATTGATCTCCAAAATGCTAAATACCTTTACAATTTCACATTTGCATGGTGTATGGCCATTGCATACATTGTAACTGTATATAACGTAAGGCTATATATCTCTTGTCCCATCTCTTATTTCACAACTATGTGTTGATTTATTAAAAAAATTATAGCATTGATTTGAAGACAACCTATTTTCTCAGGTCCCAAATTATTTTTTTAACCATTCATCAAAGTGGTGGAGAACTAACATTTTTTCTCAGGGGTTTGGTGAGAGACCACAAGACTCCATGAGCCAATATGGTAGGGTGGAGAGCAAGCCTCCTTTTTTGGTGTTCATACTACAATCCATTTCATGCACAAGGTATGCCAAATTTTTTTTTAATTGGTCTATTTTATTACAACTACATTGCATATTATTTCTTATACATTGTACAAGTCTTTAAATTTATTTATTTATTTATTGTCTATCAATGGCACGTGTTTATTGCACTAAACTTCACATTATTCTTTCATCTTTCCAGACCATACTCAAGCCAAACAATCCTCCTTTGTGGATGTTTTGATGCCATTAGATCTTCTATAAAATCAGGAGGGTTTGAAACATTTCTTTCACCATTGATTAAAATGGTGGACAATTTATTTTTTTCTCGGGGGTTTGGTGAGAGTGCATGATGCTCCATGACCCAATATGGAAGGGTGGAGATTAGACCTTCTTTTCTTGTCTTTATACTGCATTTTTTCATGTGCACAAGCTATGCCTATATCTTCATCCCTTCTATTATAGGTGTATTGCATATTATCTACTATAAATTATACAACTCTTTATATCTCCTATTTTAGATATTGTCTACCAATGACAGATGATCACTGCACTAAACTTCATATTTTTTGGTTATTCTTGCAAATCATATAGTAGCCATAATGTGGATTTTGATGAAGTCATGTGTTATAACCGACCTTTTAGACTTATCATACTGATTGCAAAATCAGTTACATTGGTGAAATAAACAATTACATCCTCATAGAATCTATATTAACCATAATAAGGAACATTGATTTCACCATTGACCAGGGTGGTGGATGATGTATGTTCTTGCTCGAGGGTTTGGTGAGAACCCATGAGGCTCCATGACCCAATATGGTAGGGTGGAGAGTAGGCCTCATTTTGTTGTGTTCCATTTTTTATTGCCTATGTGCAGATTTGTATGTTTCTCACATAAGATTCAAACAAGATTCCTAGGTTTCATAGTCTATATATTAAATATAATATTAAAGATTTTTTTAAGCATTGATTACATTGAGACAACAATCTCTAGTTTAAAATATTGCACCCAAAAAGCTTACATGTAAGCTTTCCAAATAAGCTTTCAGATAATTCTATTATTCTTTTGACATAACCTACATGTATTAGTACCTTTATCTATCTCCTATCATTTTGGTGTACACATATCGTAAAAGAGTTATTATTCATGCCATCAACACTCTTAAATGTGGTCACTTTATCTGTCTTTGTATGTATCAATTTTGTTTCAATGAGCTATAGTATACACACATATCTACACATGCTCTCTCTCACATTCCATCCCTTCCTTTTTTCCTTCGCTCCGCCTATCGGCTCATCGTTGCATGTCACTACACACAACTACTAGTTTATATTGTGGAACAAAAAGTTTATCATGATGCATTCACTTAATATTGTGAAGGTGGAAAATAAATGTCAAATTACATTCACCTTCTATTAAGAAGGTGGCAATAAAAGAGTCTACCTATGATAGGACATATTTTGAATTTAATATGAATCTGTCATATCATCTTTAAAAGCCTTTTTGAAATTTTCATTGGCATATATATTGCTCAATGGTGGGCCCTAGGCTGTCCAAACCTATACCACGATCAGCTCCTCTCCCTTATGTCATAATTAAATAAGAAAATTACTTTCTTAGTTATAATTCGCTCTTAATGACGCGTGTTGTGATTAGTAGTCGACTCAAATCCATATTCTTCTATAACTATGGGCACATATATTTTATATAATGCATGTACACACAATATTAGCAAACAACAAATTTAAAATTTAAATGAGACCTTGTCCATGGAAAATTAGGTTAACAAAAAACAATAAGAAGAAGATAAGAATGTTCTTGGTCCAAGGCCACTGTATCAAATGAACGATCTAAGCTATTTAAAAGTTGCAATGGCTACGGCCTGAGATGATGTGTGCTTTGATCAGAATGAACGATCGATAACACTTGCTGAAAGCGGTGCACGTCGCAGGGAATGTTGAGCACTCCGGTCTGGTCAAATCCATATTCCTCTGCAGATCTGGCAAGAAGATCGCGTAGAAGTGGATGGTTCAAGTAATGAATGGGCACAACAAATCGTTGTTTCTCTGTCCCAACACACACAGGAAAACAGCCTTTGGGAACGATATCTTGCTTATTTCCATTGTCCATTGTAAGGGCCCCTAATAACTTGCATATCCTCTCTCTGAAGCTACCCACCATTTTTTCCTTGTTCCTTCACCACCATGTGTTTGCTCACTCCACTTGAATATATCATACCACCACCAAGAATTTAACACCTCATCTATATATAATTTTACGCTTCAGTATCAAACTGAATTGAGTCCAAAAAGACAACAGAAAAATTGGTCTGCCGTCAGTGTTTGAATGTCAAAACCAAACGAAGGAACGTTCCCGAAAAATTCATTGTACCATGTTGGGAAAATCAAAACGAAGGAACGTTTTATTTCAAAGCATCTTAATTAAAAAACAAATAATATTCCTTCAAGCTAGTGCGCTTTAGAACAGTTGAATATAAAGTCGTTATGTCCGTGAAGCACACAGTATAAAGCAATATAAAATACTTTATGTCATATCGTGTCGATTGTTGTACGGTGTGAAAGAATCTCGTAGTACAAAAATATTAGTAGAATTTTATTTTTTATTATTTTAAGGGTGTTTGTGTTGATGATTAAGACTATTGAATAAAACATCTTATAGATTAAAGATAACAAATAACATACTGTTATATAAATACATTAATAAAATAGTATTTTATTTATAAACATAAGTCTAATATTTATGAAGGAATTTTAATGGTATTTGAACAAAAGTATGTTCATGTAATATCATATTTGATAATGTTGACTTGTTAGCTTAAGTTTACACAATGAACATGTCAAGACATAAAATTTGAGTCATTCAAAATGATCACATATGATTTTGAGAGTTGTGAATTAGGTTGCACAACAATTGGGTCCTCTCTCCTTGTTTGGTTCCTTTTTCATAATCATCAACTTCAATCATGAACAAAATCTAGTGCTCAAAGACTTCTCTATCCTAGGTTACATCATGGCTATAATCTAGTCCATTAGATTTTGGAATGAACTCACTATACCAAGTTATCAAAATCAAATAATGGAGCATTTATTTTCAAAGTAAATTAATCAACCACTAGTTGATATTTTGTTTAAATTAGTGCACTTTAGAATCGTTCAAAATAAAGTACTTATGTCCTACTCAAGCACACAATATAACACAATATAAAATACTTTTATGTTATATTATGTATGATTCTTTTAATGTTTAATTTTAGTATATAATGGAAACAATCTAGTACTTCAATAATATTATTTGTAAATTTTATTATTGTTATTTTAACGACTAGAATTTTATTTTTTACTATTTTTAAGGCTGTTACTATTAATGATTATTATTAAATAAAACATGTTGTAGATTATAAGCATACAATCATGTGATGCTATATAAACACAACAATAGAACATGAGTCCATGCATAAATATAAGTCTTAACATTTATGGAGGAATTTTAATGACATTTCAACAAAAGTATATTCATATGACACCATATTTGATAATGTGGACTTGATGGCTTAAGATTACACAACAAAAATGCCAAGTAATATGTTGAAGTTTGAGTTATTCAAAACTGGTATGTATCATTTTTTAAATTTTTGAAGTTGGGATGCGCAACAATTGGGTCCTCACCCCTTGTTTGATTCTTCTAGCATTGTCATAAACCTCAATCTTGAACAAATTCTAGTGCTGAAATATTTCTTTGCCATAGCTTAAATCATGGAGCTATAATCTAATCCTTTGGATGTTTGAATAAATTCATTGTACCATATTATCAAAATCAAACAAAAGAACAATTATTTTCAAATCATCTTAATCAACTAGTAGTTTATATGCTTCTCAAGTTAGTGTGCTTTAGAAGCATTCAAAATGAATTATTTGTGTGTTAATCAAGCACATAATATAATGCAATATAAAATACTTTATGTTATAACATGTCTGATTCTTTTAATGTGTAATTTTAGTATATAAGAGAAACAATCTTGTACTTCAATAAGACTATTTATAGATTCAATTATTATTAATACTAGAATTTTATTTTTTATTATTTTAAGGGTTTTTGTGTTGATGATTATTATTAAATAAAATATTTTGTACATTAAGAGTAATAAATCATGTAATGTTATATAAGCACACTAATAAAATATGATTTCATGCACAAATATAAGTCTAACATTTATGGGCGGCCTTTAATGACACTTCAAAAAAAGTACATGTTCATATGAAACCATATTTGATAATGTTCAAATTAAAGCTTAGGTTTACACAATAAACATGTCAAGTAATATGTTTAAATTTGAGTCATTCAAAATTATCATGTATGATTTTGAGTGTTGTGAAGTTAGGGTGCACAACTATTGAGTTCTCTCCCCTTATTTGGTTCTTTTGGTATAGTCATCAACCTCAATCTTGAACCAATTATAATGATAAAAAAAATCTCTATACTAGATTTAGATCATAGCTATAATCTAGTCCTTTGTATTTTTGAATGAATTCATTGTACCATTTTTTCACAATCAAGTGAAGGATGTTTCTTTTAAAGCCTCTTAATCAATAACCATTCGATATTTTCATCAAGTTAGTCCAATTCAACACTACTCAAAGTTAATTATTTATGTCTTAATCAAGTGAAAATATAAACTAATAAAATAATTTATGTATATTATTTTGATTCTTTTAATGTGTACTTTTGGTATATAAGGGAAATAGTCTTGTAGGTGAATAAAACTATTTGTAGATTTAATTATTACTTATTTCTAATAGTAGAATTTTAGTTTTATTATTTTAAGGGTGTTAGTGTTGATGATTATTATTGACCAAAATGTGTCATAGATTAAAATAACAAATAATGCAATGTTATATAAACACACTAATAAGACATGATTTCATGCATAAATATAAGCCCAATATTTATGAAGGATTTTTACTGACATTTCAAAAAAGGTATGTTCATGTGACAACATATTTGGCTTAAGTTTACACAATGAACATTCCAATTAAGATATTAAAATTTAAGTCAATCAAAATTTTCATGTACGATTTTGAGAGATGTGAATTTAGGGTGCATAAAAGGGCATTGCACTAAGATGGGGCACAAAAAAGTTGCCAAATTCCCAAAAATGAGAAAAACGCGCTTGTGCTTTGAAGAAATTATAATAATGTGCATGTATTATTATAGAAGAAAAGCACAAACATATTTTTTATGAAAATAAAATACATGCACATTTTTATGAAAGAAGACCGTGTAGACATTTTAATGAGAGAAAAAAACATACACATTTTTCTCAATAAAGTTATAAAAATACAAAACCTATCCATTTTGCTCAATAAAGTTATAAAAATACAAAACATGTCCATTTTTCTCACCCATGACCCACATTTTTTGCATCATTTTCCTTTCCCTAAACTTTGCATAACACGAAAATTCTTTTTCCATTTGCAACATAGCTTCACAATGCCACACCAGTGAAGAGGGGTGAAAGCACGAAGTTGGGTCCATGAAACGTGGAATTTTTTGCCTTAGCCGAAAAAACAAAATCGGCTAAGCAAAAACGGGATCCCGATTTTTAAGAATGGGATCCCGAGTTATAAAAATCAGGATACCGTTATGGTTCGGGATCCCGAGCCTGAATCAAAAACGGGATCCCATTTTTTTAAAAGTAGGATCCCTTTTACTAGAGGGTCCCGAACTAGCGGAGAGGGAACGGGATCCTGGTTTCTAAATAACGGGATCCCGATTTGTAATAATCAAGATCCCGTTATTTAGAAACTAAGATCCCGTTTCCTCCCCGCTAGTTTCTAAACGGGATCCTATTCCGCTGTCAACAGTCACTAGATTTAATTTAAAGAAATGGGATCTCGAGTTTGACACGGGATCCCGTATCTTTAAATACGGGATCCCGATTACAAATCTGGATCCCGTTTTTTTGTCAACGCTCACTGGATTTGATTATAGGAAACAGGATCCTGAGTTTAAAACGGGATCTCGTATCTTTAAATACGGGATCCCAATTACAAATCGGGATCCCATTTTTTTTAATTTGATTTTTTTTTGGCCTTATGGTCAGGTTTTTTCTTTGGATTTTGGTTCAGGAAAAGCGTTGGGAGTCCGAACCTAAGCCTTCAAGTTGGTTTGACCTGCAACTTGAAGGTTCTAACAATGTTAGGGAAAAAAATCGAGTTTGGACATATGGCTGACGACTTTTTTTGCAGAATTTTTTAACGAAATTAAAACCCATTTGAGATGAGACAATGCAGATTTCAAATATGTAATTTTTTTTACAATTGAATTATTTTTTCTATTTTTCAATTAATTTTTGATGAAATTGGTCCATAAACTTTAAATATCAATGTTTTTTACTATTTTAATAACTTTTGATCAACATATCATTTTGACGAATGGATTGCACAAGGGAAAACTTCAGACAATTCTTTTCAATTAAAAAAAAAATGCAAAAAATGATAACTTTAGGTCATCTTATGTGTGTCATACACGACGATTTTTCTAAACGTCAAATATGCCTGATAAAAAATTAACAAAAAAAAAAATATTCAATAAAAAATTACAAAAAAATATCTGGGGCATGCTAGCCTTTTCCCAAAAGGATTTAGAAAAATATGATAATTTAAGTCAAAATATCGATGTCGTACACGTGCATGGTATGGTAAAAAAAAATGACTTTTTAATAGTGGTTTTTACAAAAGCCTATTGAAACTCAATTTGTACAATGTGGGTATTGAAATAAATTACATATTTGGAAACTAGACTGCGAGTCTACATTTTATGATTAGTGACTTGTTTGAAGATTTCATCTCTAAGTGCTTCAAATTTTAAGGTCAAATGTGTCAAACTCTAAAAATCAAAGAAAACACTTCCACTTTTTGGCCAAAAAGTGGACTCAACTTCTTGCCAACACCAAGAGGTAAGTGCTATTTTATTATGCATTAGATTTAAATTTTGTTTTCATTTGAAAAAAATAATTTTTTTTTTTATCAATTTCATTTTTTTTTTAAATTATATATTAGACCATATAAACCATAAGCCATAATAAAATTTAAATGATGAATTGTCTAATGAAAACCATTGGATTTTTTACCCTCCTCCAACCCTTCTAACAAACTGTAGAAAAAGTCAAGAGGATTTGTTAGGGTATCTAAAACATTACAATATTACAATTCATAGATTAGTTTGAAAATTGAGGGGTTCAACATCAAACCAGCATCACCTATCCCTTGCTTCTGTATTGGAAGCAATGATGATTACTGTTGACATAGTCACAAATCAAATAAATCAATGGAAAAATATAGAGATTCATGTCATTAATTTTATGCAACAAAATTGTCATATGATGAAGTGAAAAAGGAAGACATAAGAAAAGAAAATAAATGTGCCCTTTTTACGGATCCCAGAACTAATGAGCCTATTCCTCCAAATTAAAAGAGGTTTCCAATATATTGGTGTAATCATGAGGAGATAAGAAATATTTTTGGGGATATGTGGTGGATGGTTGTTGAACAACCTCCATATAACAATTATGAGGTGCCATTATATTTACTAAGTAAACTATACCATGAGTTTATCCTTCATTGAATTCCCAATTAATTTAAAATGAGGGATTTTTAAGGTAGAGATGGAGGCTCTTCCTAAAATAGACCAGGATCTTGTTGAGTAGACAGTCATGCACATTGAAGAACACTAGCACAAAGACCTATTTATCACGTGTCAGCTCTAGTAGCCATCAACGAGAGTATGGCCCTGTGTCAACTCTCCATATAGTTGCTAGCCTAGAAAAACACCATTATAGAGTATGGCACACAAATATCCTATCAGTTTTCCTCACAAGATGATGAAACAATACAACCATCTATCTTTAGTACACTGGATCTCATATATGACCAGATTGTTGTACTTTATGCTTTGGGAGAGATAGCAATGTAGAGGGTGTAGATAGTTCCAACTCCCATTTGTGTTCTCATTTTTATTATATATTTCATGGGAGTAGTAGGGGTCATTAGTGTGTTGCATTAGATAATGTAGTGATGATAAATGAGTCTTTGAATGAGGTGTATTCTTGTCAATGCAATTATGTTAATTTGAAATTATAACAATTCATCTATTAAATACATAGAAATTGTAAATGTAAATATATTTTTAATTATAGAATTGAATTAAACTGATGCAAACATTATGCATTTCAAGGAATAACACCAGAGGTTTGTACATCATCAATCATTCCTACAATAATTTGTATACTTGCATATGTATAAGACATAAAATTTGTATAATATATCAAAATAAATAATACTTTCTATTCAAAATAATGTTTATTTTAGAATACAACTTTTTATTAAATAGGTGGTCTTCGTATCACCATCTAGTACACATGTTTCCATAGATGATTATGACATTAGATCTACATGGGTTCAATATAACACATTTAAGTTTATTTTTTCAAATTTAAAATTTATTCTTTATATATATTTGTGAATTTTTTATTTTATTCTATTATTGCTTGTTTAGTTGATTAATATAATAGTCACATCTTCTAGCATAAGAAAAAAATTGGAATTTAGTGTTAGTGCAACAATTTCACCATCAATGTGCTTAACTTGGGTATGAGTATGAACATATATGTTTAATAATGTTTATGTTGTTTCAATTACTATTAGTATACCTATCAAAAATAATTGATAATTTTGTCTTTGTTATGTGATAGATAAATGTAAACACCCCTGCGCGAGGACAAACATCTATTTATGATGTTGAGCATCTTGAGCATTTTAAATATTTTTTATTGCTTTTTACTTTGGAATAGTATCTAATTTATATTTGGTATGTATAAATTGGGCTAAAAAATACTAAGGAGAGCAGGAGATCAGAATGATGCAAGACATTGACTATTACAAGTGACAAAAGTTTAATTAGTCTGACTAAAAGAGCAGCAATTTTTTAGGAATAATGTTCAATAATGAACCTATTTTGTATGACTATACATGGAACATGGATAAAATAATTTGTGTGGCTATATGTATCGATGATATTTTTTAGACTAAGAGACAATGCATTGTCCTCATGGCATTATATGACATGATGATATTTTGTGCATTTCATGATGGTATTGTATGGCATTTTGATCACATTTTGTGTGGTGTAATGATGGAAATGTATGAAATTTTGATGACATTTTTTATTACCTCATGGCCTTATTGATATCAATTTATATAAATATTTTTTATAAATTGGTAGCTTGAATGGTTTAAAATGTTCTCATAATTTACTTATCCCCAAGCAGTGTATATATGAATCATATCCCATATCCAAATTTTAATTTTTCAATCTAATTACCTATCATATCAAAAAAGTTAACTACAAGTCAAATTTATCACCTTCTTAAAACAAGTAGTTAATAAAGACAAATATTTCTCAGCAAACATTGATCTAAAAGTTATATATAGAGAGAGTTTGATACAAGAAAGACAATAATTATTAAGTCAACAATAATGTATTGAAATTTTAAATATAATTTACAAAAATTAGAATTATTTACCACTTAATGATGAGAATATCCTATGTTCTTTCAGACTGTCCTACATTCATTAGGATTTACATGAGTTCATTAGGATCTCCTAGGTTTAGTAGGATTATCCTAAATTCATTATCAAATAATTTGTGGCACTTAGAAATTTTTGTGTAAACCTATAGGGTCATGTACAATAAATCTAAATAACCTCTCTCTTTTTTCAAGACTATAATCCATTTGATTGTGGCAACATGTTTTCAAATGTTGCAAAAACTATCAAATGCATTCAGTGAAAAGTTACAATATTGCATAAATTTAATTTTGTTTATCATGGTCCTAAACCATAGGCTCCGACATGTCTAGGTGGGTGGGTTTATGCTAATAAAGGTCTTCTTTTGAACCCTAGCATGTTAGATTATTCCATGCTAGATTTGTGCTATTTCTTTCTCTTAAAAGCCCTAAGTGCTAAAAAGTGGAAAAATTTGACAAGTTGTTTCTTGGTGTCCATAGAACATAGAATTTTTTGTCTAAAGGTATAGGATCATATAGGGTCTCTTTACAACAACTTCTCTTATTTTTTTATATCTCCAATCCATTTTGTCATGGTGACAACTTTTTGCATGTTGAAAAAAGTGTCAAATGCACTTAATGAAAAGTTGTAATGTTGTATAAATACGTTTTCCACTTATAATTTGGCTAAATCAATAGTCTTAACATGTCTAAGTGGGTGATTTAATGATAGGAAAGGCCCTATTTTGAACCCCAGCATGTCGGATCATTCCAAGCTACATTGTACCAACACTTTCTCTTAAGAGCCATAAATGTCGAAAAGTGGCAAACTTTGATTAGTTATTTCTTAAAAACTTGATGCTTACAAATTTTTTGAAGGTATAGGTTTATGTAGGGTGCGTCTATAATAAAATCTCTAAATATCTCATGTCTCCAATCCATTTTTCCATGGTGACAACAATTCAAACATTGAAAAAATGTTAAATGCATTCAATGAAAAGTTGCAATGTTGCACAACTTTTGTTTTGTTCATCCTGGAGCCAAACCAATAGTTTCAACACATTCAGGTGGGTGGGTTTACACTAGGAAAGACTCACTTTTCCACCCAAACATGACAGATCATTCTAGGTTGCATTTTACTATAACAACCTTGCTATTCTTCATAGTAAAATTTCCAATGTTTTCACCTTAAGTGCATAAAACCTGATGCAATGACATAGTAATAAAAAAAATTCTTCCAATAATGTAAATTACATGCATAATTGAAATAACACAAATTCTAATTTTTCATTGCATTCCAAAGTAATTATATAAATCTTCCCAAAACATAGATATCATATTGAACAATGATGTCATACAATATTTAATAAGGATTCCATTCCAATATAATAGTGTCAAAAATTATAATAATCCAAGAATTTACACTATTATAAACATAGCTCCATTGAGCTTTGGAGCATAAGATATAGATGTTCCATGAATCTTCCTTTCAAAACCTTGGTATATTATCGCCTACTAAGGAGGATAAGCATCACTCAAGCGATTTTCCACCAACCACAGACTCATATGTGGTCCCCTGCACATCTATTAATGATAGACGGCCCTACCATTCGATGAATAGATTGGCTGGGTAACCTTGTATGGCATACCACTATGATCTTAGTGTTGTGCCCTACATGACTAGGATTTATAACCTATGCTAGGTACCCCTCATATATTTCAATGGACATGGTGAATTGATAGTGGAGCCTAAAGAAATCACACTACTTTAGCCAAATTATTCTCACTCAGTACTTCAAGTGATGGTCTACCATTCACTTACACTATAGCAAGATAATTTTTACTTAAGTTCATTATATCTATGCTTAGGAAATCCCTCTCCATGGGCAATCTACTCCCTAGGATAACCTATCTCTTTAACATAACTTAAGGTATCATAACTCATTAAGAAAAGTACTAGCTCCCTCCCTTCACTAGATAACAATCCCAGGAGTAACCGCCTAGTCATCTAGCATAATTAAATATCTATCTATGACTATCCATTAAGCTTCCCATCCGAAGGTAACACAACTCATTAGGAATGGTACTAGTTCTCTTCCTTCATTGGATAACAATCCTAAAAGAAACCTACTAGTCATCTAGCATAATTAAATATCTAGCTATGAGTATCCCTTAAGTTTCCCACGTTTAATCATATCTAGTATAATATTTACACCTATGAAAAAAATCCCTCCGATCATGGATTAAATACAAACACAATGGATGGCCTCAATCGAAGATTTTTCATAATAGATTATTCTATTCAAGAGTATCCCCTCTTTGACTAAAAGAGTTTAAGCTATGAATAAGGATTATGCTTCCCATGTTTGTTAATATCTTGTATGTAATATCTTATTATAAACATAATCCTCCTATTATGAAGTAATTACAAGCATTTCACAAACAATATATGCACTTCTACTGTCTTTCAAGAAAACAATACTTTTCTCTAAATGAATATTTTCATAATACACTAATTAAAGCAAACAAAAAAAAGTATTTCAAAAGCTAAGACAATTAAAGGAAGATTATCCTCATGCTTGTAATACACTCTCCACTTGAATGGCTACAACATAGCTATCCTAGAACAACAAGTAGCTTAGTTTCACTCTCTCTAACAAAGTCACAATAACCAAGTGTTATCTCATAAGTTGGCAAATACTTCTCTCAAAATCATAACAAACTCTGTATAATGCTAAAAGCTCTCACTCACTCTAATAGTTAGAATAATGTAGAAAGATATGTAAATTAAGCTCTAATTAACCTCAATTTATTAATAAATCCCTAGATTAGTATGAAAGTGTAAATAAACACTTTACAAAACCCTAAATAAGGCACCATTAAGTCCATTTTATCATTAATTATTGATTTCCAAATTAAGTGTGAAAAAGGGTTAATTTTTTCTACACTATAGAAAACAACCAACACGCATACATAATTTAGCTTACTTATAAAAAGTAGCTTATGTGGTAAACTAGGGATATATAGTATACTATTGATCCCCTCTAGTAATCCATTAGGGGGTCAAATTAGGACTCTATCATGGCTAACAATATTTATATGAGAATAATCTTCTTGGTACACTTTCCCACCATAATATTCTTCATATTTTGTAAACCAAATTTGATGTAAATTCATGTGGAAAGAGCCACTATATTTTTTCAACTATACGCCTTTTGATTCATGAATAGCTAAGGCAGCAAAAAAATAATCAACTTCATTCTAGCAAGATCTACTAGACTCATCAATAGAATCTACTTATTTCTTCTTCTCTTCCTCCTCCTTACGATATTTTCTTAGATTTCAAGTTTTTCATAATTCCAATATTTCACCTTGAACTTACCAAGATATTTGGACCTCCCATAGGATTAGGATATAGACTTATCTTTCTTCTTATTCTTCTTCTCACTTTATTTTTTAAATCTTCCTTGAATTGGTAGAGCCTCCTTAGTTGATCCAAAAATCTTCCTTCTTATTTATTTTGAAACTAAAGATGTGCCTATTTCATCCATCTATAAATTGTTGTTACTATTCCCAATGGTCATAACAAGGTGGTCCCGTGTATCTAGAAAAAACATAACATAGTAATACATTGATCCTCCTCCATTTTCACTCCCACATAGTGAAATTGGGTAGCTATCGTATTGAATGAATTTAATTGTTCAACTAAAAACCATCATCCTCCATTTTGAGGGTGTAGCATTGAAAATTATCACTCTTGATAATTTCACACTAGTTTTTCCTCCACCCTAAGTGTTTGGACCTAATTATACATTTTATTTCCTAATTATATGTTAATTTACGATTTTAAAAATATCTCTTAGATAATAAAACATGGGAAATCAAAGTATGTATTTAATATCTTTCCCTTGACACTTTTGATCCCCAAAAAAGTTTGATCTCTAGTCTAGGGTGCCCTACACCCTAGACCAACTAGTTTGGTCCCATTTTTTGATATGTCAATTTCAGTAATTTATTATTTGAATCAAATTTTCATTTTCATTTATTAGGATATCATTTTTGGGAAATTAGATTAATTGCATATAAAGACAAGTCATTTTCACCATTTAAAATCCTAATTAGTTCTTAGCAGTTTTGGAGAGAAAATTGAAGATCCTAAAAGAAGTCAAGGGAAGAATTAGTAGCATTATTACAACACTTTCATCAATCAAATTCAAGCTTGCAAGACATCAAGATGAAGGAAGAAATTATTTTCAAGTAGCTATCATGATCAATCCTGCCAAATTATGAAGATGTATAGAGTTATCCTCTACATGCTAGTTGCAACAATCTATTGTATTTGGAATCAACCTTTTGTAGGTCTATCAATCATTCAAGGAATCCATCAATTAGCTTGTGTGTGGCATCTCTTCTTAAAGGGTTTTCACATCAAGGTAACATATCATTTGGAATTCATCAGTTTAGTCAATTGTTGTTGTTTTAGCCTATGTCTGACATAGGGTATGCTCTCTTGATCATCACCTATCGATGTGTGTAGAGGTATGCATACCAACACAAGGTTTGTCCTCTAGGAAAGATCCTATACAACACAACATTTTCCCTCATTTTTGTGTGTACAAGTCAGATTTGAAGGTTTCAACCAGTGATAGTCGAGGGAAGCACAATGCAAACCTGAACCTACAATCTAGAATTTAAAGATCTAAAAAGTAGGATTTTTGTCTAGGGAATCCTTACACCCTAGACTAGTCAATTCAAGCTAAAATTTATAGTGCAATATCCTCTTTGTTGTCACTTCTCAGATCCAACTTAGTTTTTTAACTTTCTATTTTGGTATGTCTGATAAGTTATAGTTTTTAATCTAGGATTATATGTCAAATAAGCTTGTCAAATCAAACATCAAATCTATCATCCTTACACATCACAAATATAAATCACTAATGGATTGGCTCTCCATTATGGAGGTAAGATAATTATCAAAACCCTAGTTCGTACTTATGTTTAAATGTTTATTCAAGTGAAAAGGATACAATCCTAGTTATCCTAATTGGATCTAGGATCGATTTTCCTACTAAACAAAGGGTATAAAACTTATTTCTCAAGAAAATATTATTCACCATAGATTTAGCCTAATAAATTTCTCCATGCTTTGACTAAATATTTTTTGTGGTAGTCTCTTCATATACATCAATGAGAAACATTAAACCTACCAAACTAATCCTATTAAGAAATTTTTTTCTATCCATATTTTACTAATTTTCTTGTGACATAGTTATAGGTTTGGATCTAGATAATATATCCCATACATCTTCATCTATGAGAAAATCCACCATCTTTAGCTTCCATAATTCAATTTATACCCAAGAACTTTTCTAGATCTATCCTTGATATGATTTCCATCTCTTCCTACAACAAGATCAAAACCCTCTTTGTGGAAGCTCCTATTCAAATGAATATTGGTACAAAAAACCTTCTATCCAACACCAAAAATATGAGGTGATTAGGATTTGATACCAAATGAAAAGAAGCAAACTATACATGGAAATTCTTTCTATACTAATATTCTAAGGATATTTTTGTGAGAGTTTAAATAGACAGCAATTACAATTAAAAAATACATCTAAACATAAAATAAATAATAAATACCATAATATAGGTGTACATTGGGAAATCCTTTTCAGTAGAAAAACCCCACACTACAAATAAGGTAAATGTATTATAATAAGGGAAAATATATTGGAAATAAGCAACATAATAAATAGCAATAACCACAAATTGCCTAAATTATGCTAAAGATCCCAAATCAATAATGAAGTGAATATGCTATAAAGGAATTCAATAAATCGAAAATTGTATCATGTAACTCCCATGCTTGCTTGACTCGTCTTTATTATTCTTCTCCACTTTTCTTTAAATTGCTTTAATTTCCCTCAGATCACATGAGTATGCAATATTCACTTGTATGTATTTTGACAAAAAAACTTCGAAGATTGTGGTTATGAGAAATAGAGTTGACAAGCTTCTTTTATAGAAGTATCATAGATTTGATGGTTGAGATTGATTCATGTTTGAATGGTTCAAATCGCGTGTGAGGACCTAATTGCATGCTTTGATTGAGTAGTTAAGTGATTTGATCGATTCATTTCGATAGGTGTAACTGAGAGATTATGTAAGTCACGAGGAGGTGACATATCCAATTCAATGAGTGAACTGAAAGAGAGTGTTAGTCGGAAAGAGGAGAGAGATTAATTCAATGAGTGAACTGAGAGAGAGAATTATGCATGAGATATTTACTTGAAGATATAGGAGGCATGTGCTTGAAATAAATAAAACATTATTAAATTAATTCCTTTCTTTAGTGGAGAAAGTGTGTGGACATAATTAAATAGTTGAGTGAACTATTTGATTTATGAAAGCACTTTAGATGAGAATATATAAAGTTATTCAATTAAAAAAATAATGATTTATTTAATTAAATGTGGGAGAATATGATTAATAAATTTATAAAATTTATTTAATTAATTAGAAGAATAGTTGTGCAATTAATTAGTAGTGTGTGTAATTAAATAAATTGGAAAACTTATTTAATTAATTCAAAGAAGAATATTGAAGTTAATTAAATGGTGTATAATTAAATAAATTAAGGAAACTTATTTAATTAACTAAAAAGAAGATATTATAATTGTAGACATGCAAAACTAACATCACACATTAATATTATATTTAATCATATTTTCCTTAATTAAATAAAATAAATTATTTAATTAATCTCCTAAAGTTTTTCCATTTAATTAAATAAACCCAAATGTTTAATTAAAATTTTAAATATTCATTTTCTTCTCATTTGATTTTAAAAAATTCAAAAATGTAAATCAAATGTCACATCACCTAATCACTAGTTTAATTAGTCAAATTCATGATTAAAATTAAGCCTAATCCATGTTCCATCCTCTAGCTTTTCCCACTTGCACAATAAATCATTTATTTTGATTTATTAAAACTCTATTTTCTTCACAAAACATATTCCCAAGGAATATACCCTCATTAATTCCCTTTGTTTTACTTTTTTGTCCAAACAAACTCCCCCCCAAAGCTCTCAACCATATGCATTTAATGTTGTTTTCAACTCCCCCCCAAAGCTCTCAACCATATGCATTTAATGTTGTTTTCAAATTTCAAATTGACACATTGACCAAAACTTGCACAACCATGGCCCATTCACATGGTGACAAGTGGCATGAATCTAGTGGTTGAGGATTAATCCCACATTCCTCAACTTTTCCTCTTCTTCTTCCAACCTCACTTATAAATTTAAGAGGTTTTCTCCTTCATTTTCGTCTACAATTGTGAGCATTCTTACTATAGGCAACTTGATTTTATCTTGCATCTTTTTTGTCTATCATCATCTCAAAGCTTATCAAGGATTGGGAAAGGGATCCTTCACATACCAAAGGTGCACCAATCCAATATGAAATAGGTATGCACCATGTTTTTCATGCTCTTAATTATTTTATCTTGTTATTTTTTTTGCAATGTGAAACATGTTGGATTATTTCATAAGAATATTGTTTTGTTTGCTTACTTCAAATTTACATCATACTAATATGTGATAACAGTTTAAGTTTGCAAATTTTGTGGTATTACATGTGGAACTAGGAGGGAAATAGATTGTCTTTGCATTTGTTTTACATTCTAACTCTTTATTAAGTTATGTTTGCCGCACATTGGTTATCATAAATAGTATGTGTATTTGTTGTGCATTCTAACTCTTTATTAATTTTGGTTTGTTTCACATTGGTTATCATAGACATTCTTTGCTATTGTTGTGCAGTAATTTTTGGAGTCTTAGCATTACAATAAACTGGCATTTAGTGTGGGCCATTCTAGACTGAGCAAAATGTGCATTCACCAGTCCTAGATCTGCCTATTTATTTCACACACAAAAGACAATGAGAAATGATTCTCATCTCTTTTTAATTGATATGAATGAAGTGATTTGTGATGCTTTCTAAATCTGCCTCTTCATGAATTCTAGCAGGTTATTTGGCCCTTTTGTAGTG
Source organism: Sequoiadendron giganteum (assembly GCA_007115665.2). Lineage (NCBI taxonomy): Eukaryota > Viridiplantae > Streptophyta > Pinopsida > Cupressales > Cupressaceae > Sequoiadendron > Sequoiadendron giganteum. Next base: position 818,901,748 of record CM021101.1, read on the forward strand.
TATAGGTGATCTTTAAAAAAAACAATGTAAACAAGACCTTTGTTGATCTATGCAATCCAAAATATCTCCTCACTAATTCTTTATTTTTATTTACTTTTTTACTGACATGATAGAGATTCAAAAGATATGCTCTGAAAATAAATCGACAGTGATTGATTCTATCAGATTTATTGGTGATCTTGTGTACCAATTCATTACTTCAAATCTATTGTTTACGCCAAGTGCTTGATGGTTAGTTGTATCAAATGATAGCTCATCTATTTATCACAAGTAATCATTAATCATTCTGGAAATACTGAAGTAATTGACAAGAGCATTAGTTAAGAGGCGAATCTGCTATTATTTTTTTCTTTGTTTGAAACGGCGTAATAAATGGTGGTCATTTTCATGAGTTAATGTGTTGAGGGTGCGGGGAGTTAAAGTAGTTGTTAGAATTGTTGAGACCACTTGTTCTTTGAGGCTTTATTTTCGACAGTTCACGTGCCTTATTCATGGTTCTATTTTTTCACAGTCAAAGAGGCCTCCAATTGCAGTATCTTACAGGTTTCTTTTTTTAAAATATAGTATGTGAGTTGCTTGTGAGTTATTTCTTTTCTACACCTATCATTTGTATTTGCATAAGAATGGAAGGCAGTTGCATTTGTTTGAAATTTTCTAAAGCCTTTTCATGCATCCATTTTGTTTTTTTTTAAAAGACATTTTTAAAGTTTCTAAGTCAAACGTTGGTAACTTGTAAGTTTCTAAATAGCCTTTGTTCGTTGGTTCAGGACGTTCCAAACAATAACAGGGGGCGACTTATATATACATATTTTATATATTGATTTTACCTGATACAAAATATGGAGAAAAGAAAAACCATTATTATTATTTAGTATGAATGAATGAAGAAGGTTATGGATACTGGGGAAGAATTTTGATGTCAAAAGGCCGCGGGCAAATCATAGGGAGGATGCGAAAAAAAAAGAGAGGTTAAGGAATTTGTCTTTATGCCTGCCAATTGCATTAGCTCGGATTCATCTTAAACCTTTGCAAACAAATCTATTTTGAACATATATCCTGCAATCATTGCATTCCTCATGACCAAGTTGCTTTACGGTATTCTGTCAAACAATTTTACGCGCCTTGTTTTTGTGCCCACCCTTTTGAATACATGTCATTGATGTGTGATTACTTAGAAATCATAAGTCACATAAAAGAATGGTGCTACTTTACAGAAAAACACATTTTCCGTGCATTGTTGTATATGGAGCATTGTGAAAAGTCAGAAATCATGAATTAGTTTGAGAGTAATGGCTATTGTTTTCAATATATTGGGTTCCTGAAAGGTGAGTTTTAGTTTCAACACAATAGGTGATTTCGAAGGGGCGAAAATTTGAAGGGATTGTGTCTACAACCATGTCTCCATGAGCAGATATTCTCTCAGTGCTTGATGTGATCTCATAGGTCAAAATGGTCTTTTGTGCTGACCACCATAGCTAGCACTAAGTTTGTACACTTTTCTAGTAAGTGAGAATTCATGGCATTAGTTGTAATCCACGTCACATGTTGTAAAACATGCTCAAGCTCTAGAGTCTATGTCAAGCTAATAACTTCTTCGAATTAATGTCACCACTACATTAGACTATTAAAAAGTTAATGGTGTCATTTATTCCCAGCGAACAAGGAAGTTGCTACTCTTTTTATTTTGTAGGTTGTTTAGTCTTTATTTTGAGCCCAAGTCAAATCTGCTCAGTGTCACTTAAAGGGGAGTCATTTAATATTTTATGATTGGTGTTGTCACACAATAGATTTTTTTTTTTCAATTATTCATAGTGAATTAAAGAGACTTTTGTCAGGTATTTGTATGGAATCTGCAGGAAATGATATGAAAATAAAATAAAATAGGAAAGTGCTTTTGAGTGTGGAAATAAATTTTGTTATGATATCATTGTCCAAATATTGTGAAGATTCATTGTCTCACTAATCTTATATTTTGGTACAGTGGATGCAAAAAGCAACAGGAATGTCATCTACATCAACTATTATCTATTTGGACATAGCTTATGTTTCATGTTTATTTATGACTATCAACTGTTATTTATCTTGATTCCTTGAAAGAAATCTTATTTCTAATAACTTTGTATTGTTTAAAGGTTGGCGTTGGAAGTTGAGCATCAAAATTGAACAAAGGCAAGTCAAGTGGAGTTAGAAAACCGAACATTGGAATGAAGACTTGAAAAAATATCATTTTTTAATGCCGCTTGTTATAATCTAGAGCATATAATTTTTGCTTTCATTTTCTATTTTGAACCAACTCACTTCAAATTTTGGGTTTAAAATTAACCATTGATTTGATTTCTTCAACTTGGTTAAAATTGAACTTAGAAACTCACTAGATTTCATTTGGATTTAACAATTGAACAAGACAACTTTCACATCTTGTTTTGGTGCTTTAAAATGAATCAAAATCATTACTTTGTGGATTTAAAATGAACAAGTGTTTCTTTGTCTTGTAATTACTTACTCAAAATAATATCACTAAAAGGATGTATGCGCTTCTCTCGCGCCTCACAACGATCTTGAGAATCAAAAGGTATTTTGTGACATTAAGTTGCGTAAGTAATTACCTCCACATTTCATTTTGGGATTAAAATTGAACAAAACATCTTGTGAGTGTGAGTAAGCTTATTGTGTCTGTTCTCCATTTATTTTTAAATGAAGGTTGATCAAACTACGAATATGTTTGCTCGCTTTTTTTTTATCTTAGAGGAGCTGCCTTATGAGAAAAAGTACTCACTCAAGGGACCGACCCAACTGGCAAAATACTAAGGACAAGTGTATTTCCAATCAAGATATAAAAGTGCATACTGGAACAAAAGCCAGTATCATGCGGTTAGCTCTGACGAGAAGGGGAAAAATGGTCTCTCGTCGCATGGGTCAACTCCTATGAATAGAAAGTTTAAATTAAAACCCCTTGTTTAGCAAAGGCAAAAAACCTATCTATTTGTTGGTGCAAAATGTCATGTCCTTTGAATCTTCCCCATGTATACATGCGATTATGTTGTAGATATTAAAAGTATGTCATGGGAGATTCATGGGTACTAATGCTTGGCTGACCCGAGAAGTGAGTGCACTGTAAGGGGGAGCCTGTGTGCTCAAGCATCTAATCATCCGCACTGAATATGCGCACCTGGATTTATCCAAGTGGGAACCCAGCAAATATTTTATTTTCAGCCTAAGGTTGTGCATTTCATTGGAATCAAAACACTTTTTTTGGATCTAAAACATTGGAAAACAAACATTCACAAATAACTTCAAAATTTCAAAACCCTTTGGAGGAAACAAATATCTTTTGATAAATGTAAGTGCTCTTGCTTTCCCTAGGGATTCAATCCTTAGAAGTTTCTAAGTACTTGGGTTTAATCATCATTTGTTTTCACTAAAGTCAACTTAGGGAATTATACTCTTGAAACCTTGATTTTCACATAATGGACCTTGTGGAATGAAAAGGAATTGAGACATAGACATTTAGTTTAAAACTTTAATCAAAGAACTGCTTGTGGTAAAAAGAACTCATTAAGCAAAGTAAAAGACAATTAACTCCACACATGTGTCCTCTCAAATGATTTCCCGCAAGATCAAAATCTGGAAACCCAAGTTCAAAATTCTTAGTCCAAAATATCGTGAGGAGCATCTTGAAAGACTTCTCGAAGTTAAAAAAGTATTGGTTTACAATTGTATACACCTAAAAATGGTCTGGAGCATTTCGATTAATTAAATACAAATTATTTGATTAAATTTCTCTACTATCGAATAAATAGAAATATTTATTTATATAGTTCACATTTAAATTCATCTTAATTAAATAAACAAAATTAAATACTTTGTTTGATTTAATTATCAAATCCCTATTTCAATCTATTACATCCATCTTAAATTAATTAAATAAAGACAGAACACTTTATTAATTAATTACCATATTCCTTTGATTAATTTAATAAACAACTATCCTATGGTTCATTTTATTAAATTATTTATCTCCCATTTCCTAATTTAAGTAAATCAAAATATTTGAATTGTTGCATAAAGAATATTCCAATCTACATTCTCTCAAAAATGAATTAGATTTTCTATGTCTAATCTATGTTTAAAATATGTCAAATTAATTGATGGAAACTTCACAGAAAGTTTTGGAGACAAATTGGAGACAAATTTGGAATTTGATCTCTCAATCCTCTTCCATCAATCTTTCCTCTTCTCTTGCTTGGTGTTTTCATGGGTAAAGATAACCTCCCTCTTTCTCTCAATATCCTCCATCTCTCACCATTCAATTCTCCAGATTGAATCCAAGTCTTTCAAAGCTTTCCCTATGCATTTCTACAGCCAGGAAATTTATAAATACAGCCTCATTCAACCAAGAAAAGGATCCAGATAATCAAGCTTTTGCACTCTTACTCTACAGGAATCCAGACATCAAGCATCAAGCATTCAAGCATCAAGCATATCCAACAATCAAGTTTTCAATTATGGCTGCCTCCTATAGCTGCAATTATCTATTCACATCAATATCATGCTAGTTTAATTGATTTATCATTTAGCATTACATTATCATTATCTCATTCTTCAGATAGTCATTTTAATAGTCTTATTTGCTTACACAATCTAAGAGCAATTTAGATTTAATAAATCTTTGGAGATAGAGAGCAATAGGACACTTTCAATTGATTACTTTGTTGAATTGATTCAATTAGTTCAATCATTGATATAATTTCGTATTAAGAAGTGTTTTAGATCTTATTCACATATTTCACTACTTACAATTTGGTGCCCACCGTGGGGCATTAACCCTAATTTATCAAAAATGTTATTTTTCTGAAAAGTGTCACACAGGTTTTCGGCGTGTTTTTATTTTATCGCTTTTGGTTGTTGTTTTAGCGCTTTCGGTTTTCAGCGCTTCCAGTCACTGTTTCGACGCTTCTGGTTCATATTTCAGCGCTTCCGATTTTTAGTGCTTCCAGTCACTGTTTCAGCGCTTCCGGTCCATATTTTAGTGCTTTCGGTAATTTAGCGCTTCCATGCCAAACTTCGGCGCTTCGGGTTCCTATTTCGACGCTTTCGAGAAATAGTGCACCAGGTAACTGTTTTAGCGCTTCGGTGTAATATTCCAACGCTTTTGTAAAAGTCAGTCTAGATCTGACACATCCGTGGCCAGATTTTAATTTTTTCACAGTTGAAATAAAATTGATCAATCTAGGATAGTCACTTCAAGTTTTTCTAAAATTGATCAATCTAGGATAGTCATTTCAAAATTGGAATAAAATTGATCAATCTAGGATAGTCACTTCAAGTTTTTCTAAAAATTGATCAATCTAGTATAGTCATTTCAAATTTGGAATAAAATTGATCAATCTAGGATAGTCACTTTCTTGTTTTTCTTAAAGCAAATCTATCAATCCTAGGATAGTCACCGCATTGTTACAGTAGAAGTTAAAAAGAACATCATGAGTTCTATAAAGCAACACCTTCACATAGATTAAGAATATTTCTTTTTTTGGGCTTTTAAAATAGGACAAACTTATATGATGTGCTTGTGGTGATTAGGCTTATACTCTCCCCTTGACTAGGTGACCAAAGTGCCAAATTCACTTTTATTTCATGTCATTTATGCTTTATTAAATCCTTTAGCAGGCCTGTCGTAGTGGGAAAAAGTACTCACCCTACGAGAACGACCTAAATGGGAACAACCAAAGCCAGGTTATCCAACCCACTATAATAAAAATGCAAGTTGTTGATGAAAGTCCAACTTGACAGTAGTAGGCAAGATAACCATCCCCAAAATCTTTGTTCTAAAGATTGGGAGGTCTCTTGAGGGAGTTTATCTATTTGCCACACCGAAGAGAACCCTATCTATGAACCATAGAGTAGTTTCTTGCCGAGTCAGTATCCATACATTGTCATACTCACGGTGCAAGGGGAGGGAAGAATCTACCCCCAAGACACTCACCATATAATTACCAAGGACCGCTTGCTCAAGGGATTTAGTATCCACTTTCGTCACTTTGAGTACGCACCTGGCAACGAAAAAAACACGGGTGCCCTCTAGGGGGTGACACGGTTGTGTGAGTCAACGTAATTGCAAGATGTGGGTTGTGAGTATAATGATGACCTACTT
>CM021101.1:818907998-818922893 GCA_007115665.2 Sequoiadendron giganteum
TTTCTTAAAGAAAATCTATCAATCCTAGGATAGTCATCACATTCTTACAGTAGAAGTTAAAAAGAACATCATGATTTCTGTGAAGCAACACCTTCACATAGATTAGAAAATTTCTTTTTGGACTTAAAACAAGACAAACTTATATGATGTGCTTGTGGTGATTAGGCTTATGATCTCCCCTTAATTGGGTGACCAAAGTGCCAGATTCACTTTTACTTCATGTCATTTACGCTTTATTAAATCCTTTAGCAAGCCTGCTATAGTGAGAAAAAGTACTCACCCTACGGGAACGGCCTAAGTGGGAACAACCAAAGCCAGGTTTTCCAACCCACTATAATAAAAATGCAAGTTGTTGATGAAAGTCCAACTTGATGGTAGTAGGCAAGATAACCATCCCCAAAATCTTTGTTCTAAAGATTGGGAGGTCTCCTGAGGGAGTTTATCTATTTGCCACACCGAATGGAACCCTATCTACGAACCATAGAGTAGTTTCTCGCCGAGTTAGTATCCATACATTGTCATACTCACGGTGCAAGGGGAGGGAAGAATCTACCCCCAAGACACTCACCATATAATTACCAAGGACTTCTTGCTCAAGGGATTCAATATCCACTTCCATCACTTTGAGTACGCACCTGGCAATGACAAAAACACGGGCACCCTCTAGGGGGTGACACGGTTGTGTGAGTCAATGTAATTGCAAGATGTGGGCTGTGAGTATAATGATGACCTACTTGTCCTTAAGTGTGAGTCTATTTGATTTGTATACAATTGTTAAAACAACCCGTCAAAATCAATAAAGATCATTCGTGATTTTTGAATATACACAAACTTTTCAGTTTTAAAACACTTATTCAAAATTGCTTGCCGTGTTTTCACAAATTCATTTAAATCAGATTAAAGATCATCCTGAAAACGTCAAGTCAAAACAAATTAGGAAATCCATGCTGTGAAAGTGGAAGTCCACCACGTTTTTCAAGAGAAAAATCAAAGTTACAAGGCCCAAGCAACCTCTCGGTCATAGAAATAAATTAAGACAACGTTTTCTATATCAAAATTAGAAACTCTTCTTACAACATAGATCATTCATTCACCGTTATCATGATTTTTCTAGGGGTCACTCTTTAGACTATGTGGTAGAACCACTCTATTCATGAGCCTTCTTTCAAATAAGATCTCTCACGCAATTTCACAACTGTAGTCAGCGGATTCATCCTTCATATCTTCTATAGTGTTTGATATAGTATGCCACAAGGCCAAACCAGATTCAACAATAGAAAAAATTAAAAAATTTGTTTAAGCGTTCTGGAAACCTGTTTCAGCGCTTCTGGTCATTGCTTTAGCGCTTCTGGTCATTGCTTTAGCGCTTCTGGGAAATAACGCTTTTGGGCATTGTTTTAGCGCTTACAGTCTATATTTCAGCGCTTTCGGTAAAATAGCAGTTTTATTAAATCTTTCAGTGCTTCGGGTCTGTATTTCAGTGCTTTCAGTAAAATAGCGATTTCATCAAATTAATTAGCGCTTTGGTCATCTGTTTCAGCACTTCTATTGAATTAGCACTTCAGTCATCTATTTTAGCACTTCTGGGAAATAGCACTTCTAGTATCTGTTTTAGCACTTTTAAAACAAAGAGTTTAAGATTTTCACCAGTCCATCAGTCTATCATTTTATCCACAGTTTTCATTAGAATAAAATTTCTTCTATCAGAATCATTGTCTAGGAATCAAAGTCAGAAAGGTTTATACAAATTTCCAACTTATCAACTAAAACAAGATCTTCTAAATCACAAGTGTCAAAATCAAATATACAATCAATTACTATACTAAAGTTTCTTTATCAGGATACTATCATCCTTCATCACGAAACAAAGTATAGCGAGTAAATTTTTTAAATATTGTCTCATCAATAAGATAAGTCATCTTATTCAACTTTATTTAAAAAGGTTCAAATTGACACTATCCCACACATAAGATCAAAATTTCAGAAGAAAGGGCAAAAATTTGCATGCCAATCTTAACTAGGTCCCAAAAATAGAGATTCTTAGAACAAGAAATTTTAAAATCACAAGAAATGGCAAAGGAAAATCCTTGGAATAATCTGAACCGAAATGATAAAAATGAAATAACTCCAGAGGACATCCAAGTGGCTCAACAAGATCCCAAGTTTCACATATTTATGGAGAAAATTCTAGAACAAGACATGGAAAAATATCTTTTAATGTTAGCCGAATCAGGGGCAAAACTTCCAAAAGATTTTGATGTAAACCGTTTGAAAGAAACACCGAAAATGAATGAGATTGAAATACCACAACCTACACAAACAATAGATCCAGTTGCCATTTTAACATCTCAAATACAACTGTTACAGCAGAAAATACAAGATATGATGCAAGGGACTACCAAGAGATATGTGATATAGGATATTTGTCTTTATCCCTTCGATGCAACGATCGGCTTGATACCTTTTCCAAGACATTGTGAGATCCCGAAATATGATAAGTATAATGGAAGAATGGATCCAATTGATCACATTAGAGAATTCAAAATGACGAGTCTTGAGTTTGCACAAGAAGAGACATATTTAATGCGACTATTCCCAAGGAGTTTGGGAGGATCATGTATGGAATGGTTTTCAAAGTTGAAACCAGTTATTAGAACTTTTGAGGAACTCGTTAACAAATTTATCTCTCAATACTCATTCAACATCCAACATGATGTGACAATTAAAGACCTTTACAATCTCAAACAAAACAAGGGAGAAATGTTCTTGTCTTTCCTCCAAAGATGGCGATGCTTGTTCGCTAGGCATCCAAGGTCCATTCCTGAAGAAGAAAAGATGGAGTTGTTTATTGAAAATTTGACGGAAGAAATGAGTTATAGATTAGAACTACAATGTCCTCCAATATTTGAAAAAGTAATAAAAAATGGTCTTAAAATCAAAGAAGCGTTAGTCAAGAGAGGAGTTATCAAACATTTTAATGATAAAACAAAAAACACAACTAACTCCTCAAATCAATACTCAAGCGGTGAGAAACTGAAATTCTGGAAAAAGAATCGCATCACGACTATCAATGAAACGACAAATGATCCCCAAAATGTCAAACCGGTTTTTTATTTTACCGCATCCACATCAAAGAATCAAAACAATGAACAAAATGTCAAGTCAAATACCATACAAAACAATGAAATCATAAAACCACAGTCATATCAAAAATTGTCAAATCGGTGAAGGTTCACACCTTTAGGTCAATCAATGGAATCAACAATGAAAGAACTAGTTACTAGAGGCCTTCTCACAGCATGAGAAGCTAGGTTTTGGGACCCAAAAGTCAAACCATGGTGGAATGACGCTGATTACTACAATTTTCATAACAACAAGGGTCACAAAACCAATGACTGTATGGAATTGAAACATGCAGTGCAAGATTTGGTGGACAACAACAAAGTGTATGTGGAAGGACCTCAAAATAACAATGATAATTTGGCCTTCAAAGATCCTTTTCCCAATTATGATAGAGGTGCATCATCTTCAAATAGCAAAGGAAAGCACGCTAATCATATCTATGACACAACAATCCTATGTCTATCTGAAGTCAAACATGATCATGCAATTAGCGATAACATTGTTGAGAACAAAACCAACACCATTACCTCTTTGGATTTACTCCCAAGTGCGCAAAGCTCTGATAATCAAATAAATGTCTTAAAAATCAGAGAAAATCAAGAACATCAACCCACCAATGTGCTAACTAGGGGACAATCAAAAGTAATGTTGAAGGGAATTGGCTCCACACATGTCATCCCACCTCCATCACATTATGATGTTATCAATCAAATGCAAAACACCCCCCGAGAAAATCAAGAACATCAACCAGCAAACATCATGACTAGGGGGCAAGCCAAGGAAATATTAAAAGGAGTGGGATCACAATATGTGGTTACACCTCAATCTCATTATAATATTATTGATCAATTGCAAAATATCCCCGTGCAAATATCAATACTGGAGCTCCTTAAGTTGTCACCATCACATAAAGAAATTCTCGAACAAGCATTAGTTGCCACAACCATACCAAAGAATCTGGATGTTTTTCAATTCCAAGCTATGGTGGGACACCTGACTACCCCACATTGTATGTCATTCTCTGAACAAGATGATGTCTGATTAAACCATCCGCATAACACCGCATTGCATATCGAAGTATGTATCCATAATCATCAAGTTAAGAGAGTTCTAATAGATGGGGGAGCTGGTTTGAACATTTGCACCCTCAAATTAGTCTGTGCACTAGGATATTCCAACGACGCTATTGATGCTCAAAGAAAAATGACCATCAAAGCATATGATGAGGAGGAAAGATCATCCCAAGGTTTAATTGTATTACCCATTCAAGTGGGACCCATGATCAAGCATATAGCATGTCAAGTGTTGGAAAGAGAGTTGACATACAACATACTCTTAGGATGACCTTGGATTCATGAAATGCAGGCAATACCTTCTACATACCATCAATGCCTAAATTTTCCAGTAAATGGACAAGAAGTGATTATAGTTGCTGATTATAATCATCCACAACATTGTGACACATTGAGAATATCTCAAGACACCTTTGTCCCTCACAACAGGGAAGCTTCAAGTTCATCATCATCCAAGAATGAGCAAAGTCCAAGCATCACTACCAAGTGGGTGCAAAAGAAAGGTAAAGAAAAGGAAACAAGTCATGTTGAAACAAACATTCCAGGTACACAAACTTCTCTATCAGACAACTTTCAAAAGCAAGTTCAGTTGACAGATAAAGGAATAGGATAGTACTCAATGGAGCAATCGCTTAACTTATCACAGTTAATGCCATCTCCTAGGAAATATGGTCAACCATCAATGATCAAACCTCCGACATCTTTACTTAGCACAGCTCTTCAAGATACATTCATAAAATATGGAACCATAGCGGAAGAAATAGACAATAAAGCGATCTTGGATTGGCTTTACAAGGATGAAGAAACATCAACATCTGAGATCGGTATCAAAAATGTTAACATCAACACAGACAAGTATGGAAAAGGAAAAGCTATTCTTGAAAAGATGGGTTATGAAGGACAAGGGCCTGTGGGATTAAGAAAAGAGGGAATCTCAGAACCTATCACACCTCTCACTCTCCACACAAAAGAAAAACCAGGACTAGGATACTTTGAAGAAGAGAAGCAGGAACTAACAAGGACAACTATGGAAAATATCCTTTATTTTAGAGATGGTTCTAAAACAGACTCAAATGAATATAAGTGGACCTTACCTTGTGATTTACTTGTCATTGATATTCCAGTCGATGTGATTCAAAAATATACACCTACATATGAGGAGGGCCAAGGCTTTGGGTCTATACCATTCGTCGAGGGATCACTAAATATCGATGACACTATTGAGGATGAACAAAATTTGAGTGAACTAGATAACTTCGAAGAGGGTACCATCATGGATCTTGATATCTCGAATGACAATTATGATGATATTGTTGTACTCACCCTTACTTCCATTGACCAAAATCAATTCGATAATACCATGCCATTAATCCATCCATAACTTATTGATTGGGAACCTATCGAACCTTTGACTATACCAAAATTTGCAAATGATGATGCCATCGTGCATTTCCTATGTCATACTGAATCTGATACAAATTCTCTCTATACTACTCATAATAGTACGACTCAGCAGGAGGGTGTCAAATCTTCTAGTTGCAAAATTGACAACAGGGAAAATAGATCTAATGGTGAAAACCATTCTATGGCAGCATTAGATCTGGAAAAAGTAAAAATAAAGAATGCATCCAACAATGAAAACCTTTCCGAGGCACTAAAGGATGGAAGATTTGACACTCTCCCAGAACACTATCATGAACGATCATCAGTTATGGTCGAACCTACACAATCAGTGGACATTGGCACATAAGAGAAGGCAAAAATCCTACATCTCGCTGAATCCATGACAGAACAAGAAAGACCGGAATTCATCCAATTCTTCAAAGCAAGAAGCATCAACTTTGCTTGGTCATATTCTGATATCCCAGGTTTAGATCCCAATCTACTTATGCATCATTTGTCTTTGCCAGTAGGAATCAAGCCTGTTAAACAAAAATTAAGAAAAATGCACCCCCACATTGCATTAATGGTCAAAACAAAGCTAAATAAATTTCTGGATGCTGGATTCATACGGTCTATAGATTATGCTGAATGGATATCAAATCTTGTGCATGTTTCCAAACCGTACAATAGCATTAGAATCTGCATAGATTTCAGGGACCTCAATAAAGCATGCCCGAAGGATGATTTTCCACTTCCAAATATAGACATCATTGTGGACTTGACGACAAGGCATGCCATGTTATCAATCATGGACAATTTCTCTGGGTACAATCAAATAAGAATAGCTCTAGAAAATCAAGAAAAGATGGCTTTTACATGTCCATGGCGAACCTTCTGCTGGAACGTCATGCCATTTGGTTTAAAGAATGCAGGAGCAACTTATCAAAGAGCAATGATGACAATATTCCATGATATGATGCACACCTTCATGGAAGATTATGTCGATGACATCTTAGCAAAATCTACTACTAGGGAAGGACATCTGCATATCCTAGATAAAATTTTCACGTGGATGGAAAAATTTAATGTCAGGTTAAACCCTAAGAAATGTGTCTTCGGGGTTACATCAGCAAAGCTGCTAGGGTACATTGTCTCAAAAAAGGGCATTGAAGTAGATCCGGAAAAATTCAAAGCTATAATGGAGATGCCACCTCCTAGAAACATCAGCTAACTCCGATCACTACAAGGACGGCTTCAATCAATCAGAAGATTCATCTCCCAGCTAGCAAATAGAAGTCATCCTTTCAATCATCTATTGCATAAACACATAGTTTTCATGTGGGATGAGAAGTGTGAAGCGACATTCAATTAGATCAAACAATATCTAATGTCACCACCAGTTCTCATGCCACCAACAAAAGGAAGAACCCTCATATTGTATATTGCTACAACTAATATCTCATTGGGGGCACTCTTAGCACAAGAGGATAATAAAGGAAAAGAGCATGCCATCTACTACATCAGTAGAACTTTAAATGGCTATGAAATAAACTATACATTCATAGAAAAGTCTTGCTTAGTAGTGGTGTTTGCTACTCAAAAGTTGAGACACTACATGATGGCTCATACAATCAGGTTAATTGCAAAGATTGATCCTTTGAAGTATCTACTAAGTAAAGCTGCCTTAACAGGTAGATTGGCAAAATGGGTTATGATCTTAAGTGAATTTGACATTCAATATGTCAAAAGAAAGGCAATCAAGGGACAAATAATCATTGAATAGCTAGTTGAAGCTCCTCTACCAGATGATCACCCAATGACAATGGAATTTCCAGATGCAGACATTATGATAGCTATGCCTCAACAATGGATTCTCTATTTTGATGGATCATGTACACAACAAGGATTGGGAGCAGGAATCTTATTCATCTCCCCCCACGGACACACAATTTTGAAGTCATATAGACTCATGTTTCAATGTACAAATAATGTGGCAAAATATGAAGCATTGATTATTGGGGTCAACACGACTATTCAATGGAAAATCAGGGACTTACAGGTGTATGGGGACTCTCAACTAGTCATTTATCAAGTGAATGACGAATATCAAACCAAAGATGAAAACTTGATGTCATACAAACAACAAATAGATTATCTAAAATAGTCTTTTGAAAATATCAAGTTTGATCAGATTCCAAGAGCAGAGAATAAAGCTGCAGACGCCATGGCTACGATTGCTTCACTACTACAATTACCTGAGAAGCGTGTTTGTTATGATTTTATGGTAGAACAAGTATCTTGTCCTTCCTATTATCAATCAGAATCTGCTACCATATGCCATATAGAAACCATTGAACCCTCTATCTACGAAAAAACCTATGCTTACCTAAAAGATGATATTCTTCCTCCATATCTTTCCAGGAACCAAAAATGGAACTTTATCCACCAATCCGCCCAACATACATTAATCATAGATATCCTTTATCGTCGAGGTCTTGATGGTACCTTACTCTGATGTCTAGAATGCAATGAATCTGAAATGGCCTTACGAGAAGTTCACAAGGGTATTTGTGGTACTCACTCGAGTGGAATGACTCTAGCTAAGAAATTCCTTCGTTTAGGTTATTATTGGCCATGCATGGAAAAAGAATCATATCAATTTGTAAATAAATGTGACAAATGTCAGGTTCACAGCAATCTGGTTCACGCACCAGCACAAGAACTACATCCCTTTACAACAACATGGCCTTTTTGTCAATGGGGATTAGATCTAATAGGGAAAATCAATCCATCATCATCTAATGGACACAAGTTCATTATTACAGCTACAAAATATTTCATGAAATGGATTGAGGTAGTACCTCTTACTACCATCACTGGGAAAAAAATTTCCTCTTTCATCTTGAACTACATAATATGTCGGTATGGTATCCCTCAATCTATTATCACTGATAATGGACGACCTTTCAAAAATCAAGATGTCTAAGAGCTATGTGATAAGTTCCACATCCAACATCATTTTTCAACACCGTACTATCCTCAAGGAAATGGCCAAGCAGAGGCCTCAAACAAAACCATACTCAAAATTCTCAAAAGGACGGTTAACGATGTTGGACGTGATTGGCATGTTCAACTCAACCCTGCACTATGGGCCTATAGACTAAGCATCAAAACACCAACGGGAGCTACACCATTTGCTTTGGTATATGGATCAGAAGCCATATTGCCCATTGAAGTTGAAATTCCATCCCTTCATGTATCAATCAGAGGTATCATTTCAGATGAAAACTATAGGGTATCTAGGCTGCATGAACTAGAATTGTTGGATGAGTGTTGTCAACAAGTTGTTAATCATCTAACAGCTTATCAACAGAGGATGTCAAGAAGTTACAATCACAGGGTAAAACCGAGGGTCTTTCAGGTTGGTGACTTGGTACTAAAGGAAAATCCTAGAAATCAGCAAGACAGAGAAAAGAAAGGAAAAATTGAGCCTAACTAGCTTGGTCCATTTGTCATCATATCAGTTTATGGATCAGGAGCATATCAGTTATCAACATCAAAAGGGGATCTGTTTGATGAACCTATCAATAGTATTCATCTCTGAAAATTCTATGCTTAAAGTCTCCTAGTGCATGGGGAAAATTCTGAAAATTGTTTCCTTGGTGAAAACCTGGCAAACAGGCATCTTGGCGAACACGAAAATAAAATAAAATAAAATAAACAAAAAAAAAAGAAGGGAAAAATAAGAAAAATACAACGGGTGTAATCAAAGCGTGTGGTGAAAACTTGGAAACAGGCATCATATGTGATTCAAATATTAGCTTTCCCATCTATTGGGATATATGTCAGGATCATTTCATCTAAAAAGGTAGTATCAATTCATATCGTATCTTTCGTCCGGCCATCATTACATCCACTATCAAAGTCATGTCGTGTGGTCAACATATAACTCCATAGCTTGGGGGCAACATCTGGATATCTAGGGGCAATCCAAACGTATCAATTGCATCCGATGGTAGAAAACCAAAAACAAAGATCAAAGCACAATTTCAATCATCGTCAGAAGCATCAACCATCTGTATCATATCGAAAGGCCAAAAACATGTCAAATAGGAAACTTTGAAAAGGCTAAATCCAAAAACATAGGTCTATGTCAGTCGAACTACGTGGTCTTTGCGTATGTAATGTAGGCAAGGCTAATCTTTGATCAGCCCCTCAGACCCCTAAGATAGGTTAGTAGGTTAGGTCTTTGGTCAAAATCTTGAAAATCCAAAAACATTTCAAAATCAGGATGGATGAACGAAACACTCTAAGTAAAAAAAATGGATATTTTGTCCTTTTTTATTATCATTTCTTTGGAGTACCTCAATGATGTATTGAACTAGAGGAACAAGGAAAAAGAATGATATTTTTATTGTCTGTTGTATGTATGATAATCATATAAATGTGTGAATTTTCGGGGGATGTGCTATGCAAATGTATCACCGATGACATTTAGAATTCACACACTCAAATGATAATCTCTGCCTGTTTACGCAATGAATGCTCAGGTCATCTCAGTTCAATTATACCTAGATGCTTGTGTTCGATTACAATATCAAAAATCATGAAAGAAGTACTCAGGTCATCATTGGATTAACACAACCATTGACGCTTGTATTCACTTTCAACATTCAATAAAGCTCTATGATGATACCGAGCACAAAAAGACTGTTAAAATGACATTTGTTTTACATATCATGACATGGTTAAAATTATATTGCATCCATCATCATTTATTATCTACAGAGTATTTGTTGGATAAAGGATTCCAATCAATGATTATCTAATCTACAAATAAGATTGAGTATACTTGACATAAAATCCAAAATCATCATCGATTACCATATAGTTACAAATCCATATTTCATCATTAATCATTTCATCATCCATACAAATTTTTGCATCATAATAAATAGTCATTTTATCACCTACATCATACAACATCATCATTATTGTACCATGTATCCATACATTTAAAAATAATAAAATCACATCATACACCCATCAAAGATCATTTATCATAAAATCATTCCATAAAATAAAAAAGCATTTATCCAACTATCCATACATGTTATCACATCACATCATTTATCTATATATCATATTCTACACATATAGTTATCATTGCATCATCACATTCAAGTAAAATAATTCATATACATCATCACATTTAGATTTAAATCATCACAAAATCATATAAATAAAAGCATCCATCACATAGAAATCAAAAAGCCATCGTCATATCACATCAACTCCATCTCATATATATATCACAAATGTCAAGTATACAAGGAAAAAGTTTGGTCTACAAAATACATGATCCACAATGGGCTACAATCATAATATACATCACAGAAGATCACAAGGGCATCTACGACCTGCTACTACCAGAATGAGCAGACCTAATAGGACTTGTACCACCACCACCCCCAGATGGACCCGCATCTCTGGAATCTCTGCATGGAGGTTGTGTCACCCCCTCACTGACTATCCATGTATGAGTCCACCCTAATCTCGATGGGGCATAACTGACTCAGCACTCAGTAGGCACTGCATCATGATAACGGCCCTAGTAGAACTCTGCCTCTTGGCCAACCTGCATAACCTCTCTCATATAATCACCGATAGAGGTTCCATTAGCCACTCTCTAGAGAGTCTCCGTTGTCTCCTATGCCCTCTCAGCAATCTATCATGCACTATCTCTCTCGGTTGTTAGGGTATCAACTTGTATCTGCATGGCGGCTAACTGTCCCTGTACCTGTGATAATGCCTGACTGTGAGCCAGTGCCTATGCCTGCATCTGGGTCTGGGCCTGCACAAGCATACCCCGAGCCTATACCAACTACCCTTGTAGTGTCTGAACCTATGCCTGGAAACCTGAAATCTGTCTCTGATAATCCATAGGTGGCACGGTCACTGCTCGCCTCTTGCGAGGCCTATTCGAAGATGGACCACTGCTGATGGCTGGCCCTGTCCCTCAATCTCCTCCACTACCACCATCGTTGTCCCCACTACTGCTACTATCCTCACTGTCACTCTCTGAGCTCTCATTTGCTGGGATATCACCCTCACCCCTAGCGACATCCTCTACCACATCCTCCTCTATTGGTAATGGTGCGGGCTCATCAGGAATGGTGATGCAAGGATGGGGGACCAAAGCCAAAAATGCCATGTACTCCTCTGTCACAGGTGCCTCTGCAATATCCCTCTGCATGTCCTAGAGAGATGGTTGTAATGACCTGTACCCCTCTACTACAACATCATAAGATAATGTGGGACCCCAATCTAGAATATCCATTTGTCGTCGTGCATAGTGGGCTACCCCCTGTGGCATACACTGAACAATGCCATACTGTCTGTACACCCGACACAACAAAAATCTCTCAATCACAAAAGGAGTCTGACCAATGAGGTACATAGAGTCACAAAGGAAGCCCAATACTATATCATCCTCATCCCACTCCTCATAGTCAAGGTATGGGTGCCATGTCACTGTCTCAGTATCATCAAAAACTCTCCTCCAATGCTCTAACTTTCCCATCCGGGGCTGTGTGAACCGACCACTATATCTAAATACATACGGTCTGTCGGCTAGTCTGTCTGCAATGGGAAATGACCGACAAATAGCAAAATGCTCCCAAACCTATATCTATAACAGGGTCACCCCTGCAGATATACTACGTGCACCTAGGTACACAATGGAATGAAGATCATGGTAAAGATGTGCTAACATGCACATCCCCCACGCATATCTGGTACCATGTACCAACATGCTCTCTAATGTCCTACCCCAGCCAACGAGGAATACCTTTGACCTACGATCAGGGCAAAGGAAACCTCCAATGAATCCATCTAGCACTGCTGGTAGTGTCGTATACGAATCCGCGATCCTCCACCATCGAACACTCGGACCCTCAATGTCCTGATCCTGAAATACTCGATGAAGAGCATCTCTGCTGCTAGTCCCATGAGAGTCATATGTAACAATCTCCCCCATGAATGGAATGCATAAGATACGTCACACATCATCTCACTGGTAGGTAGGTGAAAGGTGTTGTGGTCGCTATGCCACCTCTCAACTAACTCGGTCAACAAACCTCGATTAATCCTAATCTAGGGCATATCAAGTAAACTCGTAAGGCCACAATGGCCTATCACCTGAAGCTCATCTGGTGTCAGATGAGGTATCAAATCTATAGTCTATGGAAACCTCTCTCACATCTAGAGAGTACCCAGGTCCTCCTATTATCATAACGAAAAAATCCATAATCAGTGAACTATGTCAGGAATTAAACATCATTCTACTATCAAGTCTATTTCAAAAGCTTTGGTATGAATTTTCGATCAAAATTCATAGGCAAACATCCAACCTCAACTATCATGAGGTTCATCAAAACATTATCTAGATCTTTCCAATGATGAGATTTATCAGATATTGAATCAAACCTCACCTATCATGAGGTTCATCAAACCATTATCTAGATCTCGCCTATCATGAGATTTCTCAGGTATTGAATCATTTCCTCGCCTATCATGAGGATCATCAAGAAATAGGATTTCTTCTCGCCTATCATGAGAGTTATTCTTATTTACTTTAATCTAAATCCAACATCAAGCAATTGGATTATCAATTATACCAATCAGAAGAATGTACATGATCAAAATTGATGAAATCAAGGTTCACTAAGTTAAAATCTTCAAATTTGACCGGAAGCGCTAAAACAGTCATTCAAAGCGCTACATCCCAAAAGCGCTACTTTATTAGCTAAAAGTGCTAAATCAGGGACCCAAAGCGCTAAAACCATGAAAACGCTATTTCAGCACTCCAAAGCGCTAAAAATCCCAAAGTGCTACTTTTCTGTATCAAAGCGCTAATACAGGCTGTCAAAGTGCCACTTTACCAGAAGCGCTAGAACAGACCTTAAAAGTGCTAATCCACTCACTCAAAGCGCTGAAAGTCTCAAAGTGCTAAAATCCGGCTTCAAAGCGCTAATTTTTGACTCCTAAGCGCTAATTCGCTGAAAGCGCTACTTTACCAACTGGAAGCGCTAAAACTCAAAGTGCTAGACTACCTAATGGAAGTGCTACATCGAAATGTAAGCACTACAACACGGCTTGAAAGTGCTAGAAGACACCTAGACAGGCGGCCGTCTGTGATGTCAAACGCACTCGAATCGGTGAGTGTGGTAAGGAATAGGCATCTCACTCTAGCTGGCAGAAAAGTCTTTATCACTAATAATTTTGAACTCAAAAATCAAATAATGAATTGAAAATGACCTTTTAGCACTATTTATAATTTTTGAAAAGTATTTTTGGAGGATTTTTAAAACATTTTGATTAATTTTATCCATGAAATTAATTAAAACTCATCAAAAAACTCATTTCTTCATCATTTTGTTAGGAGATAAATTATTTCATCATCGAATCATCATCAAATCATTAGAAAATCATAAATTTTCAAAAAAAATCTAAAAATTATCAAATCATTTATTTATCTCCCAAGGGGGCATATTATCATCCATCATCTGAAAATCAATGTCTAGGGCATACGAAATTATTTTAAAAAAATAAAAAAATCATCGATACTGGCAGTAGTAGCAAAATATTTCTTCGGAGCAACGTGTAAACACATCACTTCGAAGAGGGGAAAAATGTATACACCTAAAAATGGTCTCGAGCATTCTGATTAATTAAATACAAATTATTTGATTAAATTCCTCTACTATCAAATAAATAGAAATATTTATTTATATAGTTCACATTTAAATTCATCTTAATTAAATAAACAAAATTAAATACTTTGTTCGATTTAATTATCAAATCCCTATTTCAATCTATTATATCCATCTTAAATTAAATAAATAAAGACAAAACACTTTATTAATTAATTACCATATTCCTCTGATTAATTTAATAAACAACTATCCTATGGTTCGTTTTATTAAATTATTTATCTCCTATTTCCCAATTTAAATAAATCAAAATATTTGAATTGTTGCATAAGGAATATTCCAATCTACATTCTCTCAAAAATGAATTAGATTTCCTATGTCTAATCTATGTCTAAAATATGTCAAATTAATTGATGGAAACTTCATGGGAAGTTTTGGAGACAAATTTGGAATTTGATCTCTCAATCCTCTTCCATCAATCTTTCCTCTTCTCTTACCTGGTGTTTTCATGGGTAGAGACAACCTCCCTCTTTCTCTCAATATCCTCCATCTCTCACCATTCAATTCTCCAGATTGAATCCAAGTCTTTCAAAGCTTTCCCT
>CM021101.1:818922993-818991659 GCA_007115665.2 Sequoiadendron giganteum
AAAAAATTTAACTACTTTGCATGCTTTTTCTAATTTTTTGAAAAAAACATAAACTGGAAATGTAGAAATGTTTGTATTTTCTTACTAAAGATGTAATGCAATGTGCAATGCTAGCATGAATTTTCACTAATGCACTATTTATACTAACCCTAGGATGCAAACAATGCAATTTTTTCAATGCAATGCAAGCTATCTCTAAAATGAAATGCAAAAATCAAAAAGCTAGCAAATGGTTTATGGTTGGGTTCACCAAAATGAACCACAAAAACTATAACACAGGACCTAAGGAAAGAGGATTACCTATACCAGGACCTTAGGGTTTTTCACCCTAGGAGCTCTTGGTGTGTGGGAATAGCTCTCTTACCGCTTGGTGGTTATGGGATTTTTGGTAGTTGCATTCAAAGGAAGGGTTGATTGATGAGGGTTGTGATATGTGTGTGTTGTGTGGCTGAAACTGAAATAAGAGGATGCTAATATAATGTATGATATGTAAATAAAGTAAATCTAAACTAATGAAAACTAACTAAACTATATGCCCTAAATGTATGCAAAACATAAAGCAAACAGGAAAGTTAAGAGTTGGTGCATGCCTAGAATGTAATTTTGTAGATGAATGGTTGCATAATATTCTAGAAAATATATGAAATCAGCAAAGGGACACTTCCACCAAGTAGGGCGACCTAGTCCTCCTATCGGGGAAAATCTGCCAAACCAGGTTTCGGGGAAAAGGGTACCCAAAAATGCAAGAACCCTTTTCCAAGCTTAGCACAGGGACAAGGTCGCCAATAGTGGCAGCCTAGTCCTCTTGATTCTTTCCAAGGATTTAGGCTCTGATTCTGTGGGTCTTGTTTGATGTTTCCCTTTTCTGCAGCAATCTCTCTTTCAAACTCCCGAAAACAACCTACAACTAATCTTTTTGCCTCTTTTAGGGTTTGATTCCTTGATGTGACTTGAGTGGATTTTTTGTACTTTCTCTAACACTTTGTACTTCATAAAATCTAAGTACAAACCTGCAAAAACATGCAAAGACCAAGAGAATATTGGGGTTAACAAGTAGGGGTTTACCTAAGTCAAACCCCTTTGAAGCTAGCTAAACCCAAATGAGGAATAAATCAAAGGAGAGTAGGATTGAAAGATGAACTTAATGAAAACACTTACCAAACCTTTGTTGTTGATGGTTTGCAACATGCAAGAGAATCTCCAATAGAGGTTGCTTGTGAAACCCTTATGCTTGATTGATTTCTTTTGAAGATAGGAGTGCAAGAGTGCTTGTGATGAAATGTAAAAATGAGCTTGGGACAGGGAAAAATGAAGGTGAAAACCCTTATTTGTACATGAAAAACCCTAATTTTTCTGAAATACAACATGATAGGCCGACACTAGAGTTTAGGAGGCAAGATTCCCGTTAGATTTTATTTTAAATTTGAAATTTATGCCAAAAGGGACTAGGTCGTCCAAAGTGGTGACCTAGTCCACTTGTGCAATTTCAAGTGGTGGTCGGGAATTAAGTAATGTTTAATGAAGTTTATCAGCTTTGCCTCTCGAAACACACTTAAGTCAGGACTAAAAATACATAAAGGGGAAAAATTAGTATAAGAAAAGGGTTAATTAATGGATGATAAGCCTAGGAAAGGGTGAAAATGCCTTACAACACTTTACAACACCTTGGCACAAGGCTTGGAAAGAGGTAAAAGGGTGTTGTTTAGGTGAATTATGTTGAAACAGTCTTAGAAAAGACAGGAAATTTGTTACAACACTTCACAAGGTCAAAATCAAATGAAAAAGGCCAAAATGAGTGAAAAAGTACCAAAAGACCTCTTTTTGGCGACACATAAATTTATAAAATTTATTTAATTAATTAGAAGAATAGCTTTGTAATTAATTAGTAATGTGTGTAATTAAATAAATAAGGAAACTTATTTAATTAATTAAAAGAAGAATATTGAAGTTAATTAAATGATGTATAATTAAATAAATTTAGGAAACTTATTTAATTAATTAAAAAGAAGATATTATAATTAAATGACGTAATTAAATAAATTAATGTAACTTATTTAAGTAATCAAATGAATAGGATATAATTAATTAGCGACATAATTAAGATAAATTAATGTAATTTACTTAACTAATCAATTTTAGAAGAATAATAAAATGAATTAATTAAATGGTTAAGACTTTAATTAATTATAGGAATTTGAATGTTAAGTTATAATTAAAATGAATAAGATCATTTAATCATCTCATGGATATCTTGAATAAATGATGAAGAATGTAGTCACGGGCCTAAGCCTTTTTTTTGTGTCTACATGTATTGTTCAACAATACATGATTACATAAAATCTCAAAGACTTCACAAGATTATCACCAATAAGAGATCTAAATAAATATTTATAGCTTAGGACTATCTATAAAACTCTATGTGCAACCTCCATCTTAAGAACCTATTATACATGAGATAGAAAACCTAAAACAATAGAATTATAATTAGAAAATCATCAGCTAAAACCACCTAGAAATGACACTGAAAATATCTTGCAATCAAATATTTCTTGTGATGTGTCATTATACATGTATCATAAGTTGGTTAATAGTATAACTCCGCTTTATAACCTTTTTATGCATGCAACAACATTTTGCATTTCCTATGCAAACTTCTAGAGGTCATAAATTTTTATTTGGTAGTGTAATTGGCCCCATTTTTTAAATTGAAGTACTCAAAGAGATCTACACAATGAGCCCTATCGTAGACGGTGTTGATAAATTGATAATTTTTATTCTATCCAACAACTAATCCTATAGCTTAGAAATTGAGTTTTTCATTTTATATCCAAAAATTGCACCTTTTGTAATCTTAACATTAGGAGTAAGGTTCAGACACCTTTCCTAAAAACAGTATGGTGCCAAAGTACAAGCAGGTTGCTAGTGGATTTAATGTATTTGGTAGATGTCTATTATGATGATCTCAAAAAAAAATTATGCAATATCAAACCAGTACAAAGCAAGTAGTTGGAGCTATATAAATACATGCTTTATCTATCCTTGATGGGATTGATCTTTTTGGTATCCTTAGAAACTATTTAACTTATAATTCCCCATTTCCCCCAAATTATGGAATTGACTATACATGTGATTTTCAACATAATGTTTAACTAGAAATCTATGAGGATATGTTATTATGCATTTCTTGAATGTGCTAACTATATGATCCTCTTTTGGGTCAAGCTACAAGGATCAACATTCATTTTATTACTCTATACTTTTGGCCACTCTAGGATTCATTTCGTTTATTGGAAGGTTGTTATGGTTATTTGTCAATATACTTTGATTATGATCTTGTGATTAAATAAGCCAGATTTATGCATGTGTCATGCCCTAATTCTAAGTGCTCTACAAATCTCTATATGTATACAATTATTTGATGGTAGAAATTGTTGTTTCATCTTCTATGATTTTCATGTGAATTCTTTCTTTCTCTTTATCCTGATATTGATATATTAGGTTTCAAACATTGACAAAACCTAGGTTTTATTATAATTCATTTATATTGTAAACATTTTGAGAATGGATATAATTGTGTAGGGTTTATTTGGTTTTGGTTTCTTCTTATGCTAGGAATGTGTTTCATTGGATAGATATGCATATTGACTATAATTGGTTGGATTATGTGGAAGCTATAATATATCTCTAAGGTTCCTTTTAGTACCCATTTATTGTAATATATGAATCTTGTATGTTAGTCTATGGATTCTTACAGTATACCTAAATTTTTATCTCTTGCACAATACATTAGGATTCTTTTTTACAACTATACATCTAGACTTATTTGAATTTAAATTGTTTTTCTTTCTCTATTAGGTCCTAAATCACATTATGGTTGATAGGATATTTTTTTTTATAAATGAGTACCTTGTTTTTCCTTATCACCCAACTCAAATTAAAGAACTAGTCTTCTTGCATCTACGTCACTCATCACACCACTAAAAAAATTATAAAACCAATTTCATTTACCTTTTTTTTCACTTATTTTATGAGTCGACATAACCTAGTTATCTTGATTTTATTCCATCCTATGCTATTTTGTGATAGATAAATCTATATTGGGCACTTTTTTAGTCAATTTTCTAACTTGTCATGCATGGAATATACTATTTAACTAAACATATTAAAGGATATAATTTTGATTCATATTGGTTGCATGTACGACACTTCTTAGATGCTTTTAGAAGGTTCATAAATGTAGAGCCTGTAAGCATGCTTAGGATGGATTTTCTACCAAGAATAACCATCATTGTTTCATCCTCTTAAATTGTCCTATAAAAACCTTTAGGACCACCATCCTAGGTCTAGCATAGCTTAAAGTGAAGAAGGCATACCCTAGCTCTAGTATATTGGTTCTTAGTTTTCCCCTACTTGATCACAAGTCTAAGCTCATTGTTCTCAAGTGATCATCACTAGTCTTGAGAAATAGGTTTTATGTGTGGGATTAGCATAACTATCTCTCAAATAATCAATAGAGAGATCTAGGGTCATAATATACTACAATCCTAAAATTTTGTATGACATGATCATTACAAAATCTCTCTGCAATCCTAATGTGATCATCATACATATATATTTATAACCTTTGATTGGTCATTGAAAAACCACTACTCTTGTTTGATATGCCTTAACTACCTTGTATTCTAAGTATACTTCCCCATACCTTGTAAGATTTCCAAGTGATGCCATTAGATACAAATATATATAATCTTTTCTTCGACTCATCAAAGGTCCTTCCTCCTTATTAATTGTGTGTCTCCCTCATACCACATATAAATCATGTGATGCATATATGCTCAATTTCCCTAAAAAAAGAAGTGTCATAACTAGATACATGGATTTTCATCATCTATATAAACATGTGAAGATCATGATATAACCAAGCCAACGTGCATCTACCCCACAAACACTCTATGTAATAGTAATGTAACACTCAATGCTACTACTATGTGATAGTCGACCAACCACAACTTTCCTATCCTAGACTAGTAATCTCAAAATCGACCACATTCTCTAATACGTCTGTAATCTCACTAGTGGATATATAGAATAGATTCATATTTGGAGCCCAACACGAAGCATAAACGCATCATATACATATGCAGAAAACTCTCTCATTTACCTAAATCTACGCTGTCCAGTAGTTGTACCTTCTTAGTAATGGGCCCTTCAATAATGAGTCTCTTCAATGGGTAGTTATATGACGAATCTATTTGCTTTCCAGCTATGAAACTGTTTTCACTCTTGATCAAGAATACAAAAAAAAAAAATTGACACAAAAGAGACGTAAAGCTTTCTTGAAGTTCAGTACGACAGTTTGAATGGATTCTGATTTGATTGTTCAATATTCGATAGCATAGCTTTAATGTAGCCATCCAACTTGTTCAATACTCATTGACATAGTTTTAGTGTAACCATCTACTCATTTAAAGGTTCATTGAATTTTATTACTATTAACATAGTTTTAGTGGAACCATCTACTCATTTAAAAGTTCATTGAATTTTAGTACCAATAACATTAATCAACTTTTATTGCAGTGAAAGTTGATCCAAAAAAACACATTTAAATTAGATTACTCATTTCGTTTAGATCAATTTCTACTCTAGTGAAAATTGATTAAAAAAAAGCACATTTAAATTAGATTACTCATTTCATTTAGAGGATTAAGATTTTTTTTATTATAGGATAAAAGATAGTGATGCAATCAAACACGTCTCCTAGTTTTTATAAAAAAGCTTAAAAAGAGTTATTTAATAAAGTGATTTTAGATAGATTTTATATATTTGTTTGCATTGTTAAAACAATAACAAAGAGGATTAAGATTTTTTGTATTATAGGATAAAAGATAGTGGTGCAATCAAACATGTCTCCTTTAAATTAAAAATAAATAAAAATAATAAAGTGACTTTAGATAGATTTTATTACTGCCTTTGCATTGTTATAACAATAACAAAGCGGATTAAGATTTTTAGCATTAGAAGACAAAAGATAGTGGTGCAATCAAACACATCTCCTCCTTTCAAAAAAAAGTTAAAAGGAATTATTTAATAAAGTGATTTTAGATAGATTTTAGTTAATAAAAGTAGGATAATTATATAACCTTTTTTGGTAAGAGAATTATTTCACATTATTATAATAATAAGAGAGAGAGGATTGAGATTTTTCACATTATAAGACAAAAGATAGTGGTACAATCAAACACGTCTCCTCCTTTTAATTTTTTTTTTAAGGAATTATTTAATAGAGTGTTTCTTAAAGCGTACTTAGCATAATCTAAATAGATTTTAGTTAGTAAAAGTAGGATAATTGTATATCACTTTTGGTAAGGACAAGTTCTAAAATTGCTAGTGATCGTTTTATTTGTTAAGAATGTGATATTTAAGTAACATGATATTTACACAAAGTGATTCACGTGAAATAAGCTTGAGAATTATTTAAAATTATTGTAGATACCTAAAATTGGTCTAGGCTTGCGAGTACATAATCGACATAATTTTCTATAGTCCATGGTCATGATTAAATAATGTCAATTATTTAATTACCCTTTCTAACACATATTTTCTCTATTAATTAAATATCCCTTTTTAATTAATTCATTAATTCATTATTAATCTTTATTCAACTTGATTAATTAAATAAATCATATTTATTTAATTATGTTGCGAACTAATTAATTTAACCCCTTTATCTATCAATTAAATAATTTATTATTTAATTACCCCTTTTTCAACTATAATTAAATATCTTTATTTAATTATTCATTTAACCTCCTTTATCTATAATTAAATATTTATTATTTAATTATTCAATTCCACCCTTTTCGAAAGTCAAATTAAATAAATTATCTTTATTTATTTAATTAAAATCTCTTATTTTCGAATGTTGAATTAAATTAACATTTAATTCATATTTAATTATTTATGTCACATTCCTCTATCATTCAGTTATCTAAGTCATTCACTCACCTTCTGACTTGAGATCTATTTTTAGTTCTCCAGTTATCTCTGAATTCAACACCAATTTATCTCTGCAGAAAGACTCTCTGTCACAACTAGTCGGTTAACTAGTTCCAACTCATATGCATGATATGTCTATTAATTAAATATCTTTATTTAATTAATTAACTCATGTTTGCATTCGAATGCATTAGTCTTTGAGTTCTAACTTTGGATTTTGCATACAAAGTCTATTTCTTCTATTTTTGGTGATTAAGATCTTGAACTCGTGTTCTAACTCACATTCTAACTTAGTTTTCATCTTCAGTCTTTCTTGAACTCGTGTTCTGACTCATGTTATAACTCACTTTCTATCTGACACACAACTCATATCACATAGCATTCATCAATCTCGCCCGTCGATCTCTCTTTCAATCTGAGTCGATCGTTCAAAAACATAAAATCTATAAAATGGCCTGTCATTATCATTATTCCTCCTCCCGAAATCATTCATTTTTTAGAAGAGATTCAACTTCGGGGTAAAAGCACAAAGTTGTGTCATACTTTCAGCCAACATGTCAGCACAACTGAATTTAAGTATTTCTAACTAATAATCAATTTTGGTCAAACATATGACCTAAAAAGATTCATTCTAGCTAAGTTAGATACTTCCAAAATTTATTCAACTAAAATTGTTGGCTAAAAATATATGGAGCACCACTTTGAGTCCAATTTACCAAAAAAAAATATATATATTTGAAAAACTTGAAGTTTTAATAACTCCTCCTCATGTAAATAAAATTTAAAAAATAAATGTAAAAATACCCTTTTTTATATCCATAAGTCTAGTTTTCAAAAATATATTTATTTTAATAGTTTAATTATTATTATTATTTTTATTTTTATTTATACTAAAAGTAGGTTATCAACAAAAACATATTAGGTTGATTACCATGCCAAGGAAAAATACTACAACTTATTAAAAAAAATTGAAAAAAATATGATGCACTAGATAAAATAATCTATTTCAAGATGGTATAAATTTTTTTCCATTTTAGATAAATATTTAATATGAATGTTGACGTCTGATGGAAACGGTTGTTTTTT
Organism: Sequoiadendron giganteum; assembly: GCA_007115665.2. Taxonomy (NCBI): domain Eukaryota; kingdom Viridiplantae; phylum Streptophyta; class Pinopsida; order Cupressales; family Cupressaceae; genus Sequoiadendron; species Sequoiadendron giganteum. The sequence continues at coordinate 818,931,076 of CM021101.1, forward strand.
ATTCACGCACATTTTAATACTTATATACAAATAAATATTTATCAAAATTGGAAAAAAATGCATCCATGCTCTAAAGTTTCAAGTTATAAATACACACAAAAAAATTGAAAGAAAAAAAAATTACTATAAAAAGTTTGACGTCCCATGCAACTTCATGTTTCAGCATTTTATCAGCAACTAAATTATAGTGTTAATTTATGAAAAAATAGTTTAAAATAATTTTTTAATTTCTTATAAAAAATACAAACATAAAATATACTGAAAAATACATATTTTACTAGTTTACATCATTTAAACACTCAAAACATATATGCTACTTTTTAGTGATTCAAGTTTAAAAGTTGGATCAGCATTGGCCATTTCCTTCATAATATGTGACATAGCTTTGTGCTTTTACCCTTTGATATTTTGCTTAGATACTCGACAAAGCTATACTTGCATTCAAACACAGAAATCTGAGGGCAAGAATACTGAAAAGGCAAAATGGAGAAGGACAATCAAGATAATTCGAAGGGATGAATGCATATTCGGTGAGATCATTTTGGTTTTATTAGTTTAGTTTATTTCCTTGTTCTTTGTTGTTAGATTTTAGATTAAGATTTAACTTTGTTATTCTAGCTTGCAGAAAATCTATGATGTTACATTTGGTGAACCTAACATGAACACGCTTCAAAATCCGCGCATCTTTTTTTCATTTTTTTATTTTTTGTTTTCTGTTTTTTGCAGATTTTCGTATGGAGCACCACATTTGTTAAGGGAAACGACACATCTATATCCACGAGCCACATCTGTCAAAAACAAAAACACATTTGTCATCATGAACTGCATCCGTGAAGTCATGAACCACATCCACCTGTCAACAATTTCGTGAGCCGCATCCATCCGTCAACAGTAGAACCACATCTGTGGCTCAAAATGCTGAATTTGCCTTGTAAAAAATTTTCATTTTTCATTGATTTCCGTACATTCATCTTTTCATTTTCGCTTTTGAAGTTGTTTTGATTTTCACTAATGGTTGATTTCAATTGTGTTAAGGGGGAATAACATAGTGTTTGCAGGATGAAGCTTTGAAGACGTTTAAAAACCTAAGACAATTTTCTGCAGGACGCAAGCTGAAGACCATGAACTACTGATAAATTTGCATTCAGGACCTAATGCCTATGTGTTTATTTATTTAGCAAGTTTTCTCCTGAAGGGGCTCCAACAACTTACACATGTCTCGATGGGCCCGGTTGTAGTTGGCGTTTTTGCGAGGGTTAGCTTGTTTTTGGTATTTTTTTGGCTAACCGCCATACCATGAGGGCTTTTCCCTTAACTAGCAGTAGATTTTTTGACCGCCGAACCTCAAAGGTTTCACTAATGGTTAGCGATGGAGCTCAGGGGGACTGATCTATAATCGGCAAATGAATGGCAGTGCAACACATGGTGAAATCTCATTGGTTGATTTTGCATCATTGTTGCAAATCAACGGCTAGTAACCGGAAGCTTGTGCGCGTGTCTCGAGGGTTTGATCAAAGTGCATGATTGAATGTAGGGTAGCTCAATGTCAGCTGCTAGGGCGGTGTATGCAACCCAAGACAATGTAGCTTGTCAGTGGGGTATTATGAAATCTCTAATGGTCGTTTGGTGAGTATACGGAGTCGAGCATGTCAGCTTGAGGCCAATGGAGTGCGATCGATGAGAAGGAATGTAGGATGTTGGGTATGTCAACCTAACGCCGATGGAATTCCTGATGTCAATTGATGCTAAGCTGGAAGGCGAAGCCTGATGCTGATGGATAGTAAGTCAAAGTAGAGAAGTTGAAGCTAAATGCAGAGCAAGCCAAGATAGATCAGATCGAAAGATCAAATGATTGGAGGATTGGTAGATCCATGATCGGTGAGCTCAGTCAGTGATTGGAGAGTGTGTGTTCAAGTAGTATGCACAAATCATTGTAACCACAAACACTGAGATATTCAAAACCTAGGCAGATGTGAACTCGAGGTGGCCTTGAGGCTGTGCTGGCTAAAAGGTTGGTTGTGCAAGTGGGCTGAAGAGTTGAAGGGAATCTTCACTGTATGTCTTGTGAAGACATTGTAACAATGCAAGGTTGTAGATCTATATTGTTGCCTATTTTGTCTTTAGATGAACAAGATTTAACTCTTGTAATGACTACGAGCTAGATATTGTATTGTAACCATTTGTTGTTGAATAATACAATGGCTCTATCTTTTGGAGTGTGGGATTTTTTACCTGAAAGGGTTTTCCCCACGTAAATTTGTGTGTTCATTTATTTTTCTATTCATGGTGTTGAATTTGGATTTAGTTTGCATGTGTTTTTCTCATAAGGATTAATGGGGGAGATCTATTGTGCCTGTTTCCACTTTATGGCATAGTTGAACTATGTCTTTGGGGTGATTTGAAGAAATGAAAATCACCAAAGTCACTATTCTTCTTAGATATTTTGTTCTAAGTTGATCCATCCTATACCAACAAGAATTGTGCTTCTATCCTTGAGCAGAGAGCTACTTGAGATGTAGAGTTGACTCTAGAAAGTGACTTGTCTAGTCTCCCTTCAATTTTGGGGATTGTCAAGTGATCGAAGGATACATAGTCTTCATCATTCTCATCCCTCCTCTACTAACCATCCTTTAAATTGAGGTAAGTTATGGTAGCCTTTCTGCTCTTGGCCTTTTGTGACCTAGGGCCTTACAATGATTGGTCCCCCTCTCTTACACATGTGTGCATTCTTTCAACCATTATAAGCTTTTTCCCAAAATTGTAGATCATATTAATTACCAAAGAAGATATGTGGACCAATATACCAGAGATATTGGATCAAATATCGGATAGGATAAGCGTAATTTGCACACTGATACATGGTACTAGACCAACATGGTGACATCAATGGAAATATATTACAAACTTCCAACAATCTCCCCCTTTCTCATTGATGGAAACATGTGCAAAAATTCCAATTCAAAATTCTCCAAAACAAAAATTCTCCCCCTTTCCCAAAAGTCTCCAAGTCTTCTCCAAATCTCTCCCCCTTTGACATCAATGGAAAAGGGAGCCAAAAATATGTAAACATGGTGACATCTAGTATTCAAAAATTCCTAATTCATTCAAAAAATTCAAAATTTTTTAAGCAACCACTCCTTCAAACCAGAATGACATTTGTCACTTGAAATAACTTTTTGTACCTTTTTTTGATAAAGGGATATAGTTTATTCCACTCAAAGACTATGGAGTCTATTCTTATACACACACTATCCAACATAGCCAACAATGTGAAGGAGGATGACCAATCTATGGATGAGCATTTTTCTCACAGTCTTCCACATCAGAGAGTATTCTAGAAAGATAGTCTAACCAAACCTCAACAACTTCCTTAAGGAGCCAGAAGGTCTTCACTATGTCATCCCTTTTCCTCTACATAATGATTATTTCAGCTTGAATTTCACCAATTCTCAACCTTTTCTTCCCTTCTTTGTCCTCAAAAATATCAAACTTCTTTCCAATGTTGTTCACTTTAGATTCTATTGCTTCAATTCTACTTCGGAAGTTATCAACTGCAGTAGGCCACCGGAGACAATACTTGTATATGTTTGACATTTATTTTATGCATTTATTTGTCTCTACAATTAGTTCAGATAACATCTACTTTCCTTTAGAACATCTCTTTTCAACTAGAGCTTCCAATTTGCGTCCTCCTAGACCTTCAAGCAACATTCTCTTTTCAACTATTTCAACTAGATTTTCAGGTAAAGAATCAGAAATAGTAGATACATCAATACCTTTATGAAGTAGATATTCAGCTAAAGCATCATCAATTTTAATTTTGTCAACAGGTGAGGTTGTACTCCATACATCACCAACTTTCTTCATTTTTCCTTTTATTAACATAGACCGGATGCCTTCTGGATCAGAAGATTCTGATCCAGCCAAAGATTCTTCTTCTTCTTTCTTTTGTTCAGGGATAACGATGACATTTTCGGAGACAACTTTTCTTTTCTTTGATTCCGGAGGGGAATCACAAGTGAATACTTCCAATTCCTTTGTCCCGAAGGAAGAACCTTCCTCAAATCAACTCACCATGAATTCACCAGAGCTCATTACAATCTACAATGATAAGAAATTTTTTTTGCACGTACTAGCTTTATCCTCTAAATTTTTCAGGTGTCTGAATATTTGTCTTGTAATTGGAATCTTGGATTCCCACTCAATGTCTTTCTTTCTCAGTAGATATTTAAGAAAATAAAATACCAAACATGTAAACAAGGACCCAAAATGGAATGGGTATCCTTCTCCTAGTGTCATTTATATATTCACAGTAATATTTTCAAGAATTATCTTACATAGATCAAATTGTATGTTCTCTTTTACCACTGTATGCACCAAATAAACTGCAATGGCTGAAGTAGAGCCTTCACAAATTCTGAAAAATATTTTATAAGAAATTTCGTATGCAACATACCTAATCGAGGAATCACCAATAGTATTGATCAATAGTGCTTGGAGATCTTTGTCAACTCTCATCATTTCCTCCACTTCCTTGTATTTTATTGTTTTTTGTCTAGAAAGTTCTCCAATGTCGCACAGCCCGGTAATCGCTTTGATTGCTTCCTTCGAAATCAGATAAGGTTTGTCCAGTACAATGTTTCCATCCTTGAATTTTCTTAGAAGGAACAAGATGAAATATTTTTCAGCAAACCAAGGGAATTCTCCCCATATATCCAAACCTAGGGTTTGTATGTTCCATAGATCGTTCGGTTCCAACCCTAATTCCAACTTCTTTATTTTTTGACAATCAAATTCATCTATCTCGATTCCCTTCAACTTTGGAGGGGTATTCTCACTCGATCCTATTTTAGAGATTTCCATTATAGCTCTCAAAATTTAACAAGAAAATTCTTCAGTTACCTTTTTTTTGTAGCAACGAGAAAGGGAAATTTCCATCACCTATATCGAATATCCACAATGATTTCTTTTGAGGGTCTTCAAATCGCTTGAGAGATGCTTCAAGAAAGTTCCAAGCACTCTAAAAATCCTTCAAATGTATTTGATGATCAAAATGATTTGTGAAATTTCCTTTATACTTCATCATTTTTCCCTAATTCGCATTAATTGCAAAAAGCTGATAAACTTCTCTTCCATTTAAACTGAGAAACCCTAATTTACTTCGAAAAAGAACATGCTTGCACCTTTTCTTCCAATTTCTTTTGTAACACTTCTGGCTTGTCATTATTTACAATATATCCACGTGCCAGCACCTGACACACTATATTTCTAGGGGTTTAATTGATTTTTTGAGAAAGCTCCCCCTAAGACTGAGCTAGGTCTAGTTCCCAGAGGATTCATCAGCACTAGATAAGGGTACAGATGCATTAGTAGACTTTGATCCTTCTTTATTTTTTCATATTTTTCTCATTTCCTGCTTAACTTCTTCCTTATCAATATTTTCAACCAATTTATTATCTTCCACCGGAGCAGACTGCTCCCCTTTCTATTTATGCACATCTTTGAGATATGTCCTAGTTTCTTGCAATAGTAGTAGACTATATTTCTCTGACTTGTTTGATTTCCATTCATCCCTGTTTTGCATTTATTTTATTTATGTCCAAACATGTTGCAGGTATAACAATAACCATTAAAATATTGATTCATTCATTTTCCATTGAACCTATTCATCATCATCTTTACCGAATATTTTCACTTGGTAGCTTTATGTCCTATCTTCTTGCATGTATAACATTGTTCGAATAAGGAACCAGAAAACTAGTTCAACCTACTCCTACACTTTGTTGCCTTATGGCTAGATTTATTACATGAAAAAAAAACACCATTGAATGAAGAGTACATTTGTGCATTTGGTTGTCTGATAGGTGGTTTCCTTCTAGAGTATCTTTTCTGCTTCCCTTTGTCATGAGTCTTTTGATTGTTTATTGGATTTGAGTTCTGTATTTTTTCATCAGCTTCATTACCTAAGCCACTTTTTTATTTAGAAGGTTTTTGTCCTGCTATCAGTTCATCAAGCTTGGTGGAGCTTGTCTTGAAATCCTCTTCACAAATTTTTTCTTTCTCAAGTTTTTCCTTTAGATTCATCACTTCATGTTCAAGCCTACAACAAACATTAGCTTTACTTTGTATCACTATTTTCAAACATTCTTCAATTGTCTTCTTTTCATCTATCTTTAATTTCAGTCTGGTATTCTCATCATTTTCTTTTTTCAATTCCTCACTCACTTCTCTATATCTTTCATAGAATTTATTTAACTGCTCTTTCAATTTCAAGATACATTCATTTTCTTCATCAAGATTTTCCTACAAGTCTCTATTTTCAATTTCAGCCTTGTAAAGATCTTCAAGGGCAGTCTAAAGATCTTCTTTATCTATTTGTTCAATATGTCGAATCTCCCTCAAGTTTTTAAACTTCTCTAGAGGAACCAAATCTCTAATACCAATTGTTGAATAAACTGTATACTGGGAGGGGGGGTGAATCGGTATCTGCACAAACTAATTGAACAAATACTTAAAGCTTTATTTCAACACAGAACAGATTAAATAAATAGTCAAACATTAAGTTCCGCAACACATGAACACCAAATTTTACATGGAAAACCTAATGAGGTAAAAACCACGGTGAGGATTAACTCACAGTATATAAAGTTATATCAATACTAGTACTAAAGAGGCTCACTGCTAGATATAGAAGCTCACTACTTACAAGGACTTACTGTCCAAAAATTGGAGGCTCGCTACCTATAGAGCTAAGTAAACAAAAATGGCTAATCGCCAGAGTTGAACTGAGGAGTTACACCACATGTGTAGGTTCAGTTCCTTTGATGCTTAGAGTATTTTCTCACATGATCTTCAACCTTGTTCACACACTTCCCTCATACACACTTCTTCTTCTCTTATCATTCGCATTCACTACACACATATACTTCATACTCTTCATCGTCGCTTTCTCATCTTCTAACCATCTTGTATATATATACCCAATATATTTGCATGTATTGATTATGTCATCTTCGTATTAAGAGTAATTCACCTATGTCATGCAACATCATCTCAAACAGGACTAGCTTAATACCAAAATGCAATCTCAAGAACTGATACCAATACATTATCTGATCATATGAATATCATGTATACACTATTTCAACCGTTATAATATTTTTTCCAAAAACCGTAGATCATATTAATTATCGGAGGAGATATGCAAAGCAATATACTAGAGATACCTGATCAAATACTAGATAGGATAAGTGTGATCTTCACATCGGTACATGGTGACATCAATGACAGTATATGACAAACTTCCAATAGGTAGGGTGGGAGGAATAGATAGATGGAGAGACCTAAGAGAGAGAGGGAGAGAGATTTATCTAGGTAGGGTGGGAGGAAGATACTTGAGAGAGAGGGGAGAGAGAAATTTATCTAAGTAGGGTGGGAGAGATACCTAAGAGAGAGGGGTTTGGGAGGGTGGGAGGGATGGAGGGATGGAGAGACCCAAGAGGGAGAGGGTGGGAGGGGAGAGGGGGATACCTAAGAGGGAGAGATGGAGTTATCTAAGTAGGGTGGGAGGGGGAGACCTGAGAAAGAGGGAGAGAGTGAGAGAGAGAGAGTTATCTAGGTAGGGTGGGAGGGAGAGACGTAAGAGAGAGAGGGATAGAGGGAGGGGGTGACTTGAAAGAGAGAGAGAGGAGGTGGGAGGGATAGAGAGAGGTAGAAACTTGAGAGAGATAAAGAGGGAATTTTCTAGGTAGGAGCTAAGAGGGAAAAACCTAAGAGAGAGAGAGGGCAGGATGGAGATACTTGAGTGAGAGAGAGAGAGAGACAAGGATGGGAGGGATAGAGGAAGGGAGAGACTTGAGAGAGAGAGAGAGGAGAGGGGAGTGGGAGGGGGGGGAGAACTAAGAGAGACCCTACCTAGATAACTATCTCTCTCACTCCCTCCCTCTCTCTCTTAGGTCTCTCCCCACCCTACCTAGATAACTCTCTCTCTCTCCCTCCCTCTCAAGTCTCTCCCTCCCTCTATCCCTCCCACCCTCTCACTCTCTCTCTCAAGTCTCTCCCTCCTACCCTACCTAGATAACTCTTTCTCTCTCTATCTCTTTGGTCTCTCCCTTTGTCTATCCCTTCGAACCTACCTAGATAACTCTTTCTCACTCCCTCGCTCTCTTTATCAAGTCTCTCCCTCCCATAATACCTAGATAACTCTCTCTCCCCCTCTCTCTCTCACTCTATATATTATAACGTAGTATATATAATATATATTATTTATATATACATGCATATATAGTATGTAGTATATAATATATATATATATTTATTAAATATATTATATACTGTATATTATATAATATATAATATATACTATATAATATATAATATATATATTATATATTATATAGTATATATTATATATTATATAATATATAGTATATATTATGTATTATATAGTATATATTATATAGTATATAGTATGTATTATATAGTATATAGTATATATTATATATAGTATATATATTATATATTATATATATTAAATAATAAAATATATAGTATATAATATATAATATATACTATATATTATATAGTATATAATATATAATATATAATATATATTATATATTATATATTATATATAATAATATAGATATATATCATATTATATAATATATATTATGTAATATATTATGCATTATTAATATACAATATATTATATATTACTAATACATAATATTGGTTTTATGTATTCTTTGGTTTTAAAAAATACTAAACAAAACAGATATTTGTTTATAATGGATATTTGTTTCCCCCCGCATAAAGACTAAACCTTTTGTGCACTATGCATGGAATTCATAACAAATATTCGTTTAGAATGGATGTCTATTTTGGGGACCATAGAAAGACAAACAGAGGACCGTTTTGAGCATTCCAATGGTCCCCACATGCTCTCTATTATTGGAAACCTATGAATTATGTCTAATATAGACAAAAAATATATTTTAGAGTATTATTTTACATAAATATCAACAGAACGATCATTTTTGTGCCCTTTTTTGTAGGTATAATGGGGAGCAGGAGTCATCGTAAACTAAAAGGTAAGAGAAAACTCAAAGAAAATAAAATTGAAGCATATAGAGAAAAAGATAGAGAAATTTGTAGGAAGAGAAGAAAAGGTATGTCAAATACTCGTCAAGGTGAGGCTTCTTCTCCACCCATAAATGTTATTTCGAGTGAAGATGAAATATAATTTGAAAATGTTGAACATCATATTGAAATTGGAAATGAAAATGTTGAAATATATATTGAAAATATTGAAATTGGAAATGAAAATGTTGAAATTGATATTGAAAATATTGAAATTGGAATTGAAAATGTTGAAATTGATATTGAAAATGTTGAAATTAGAAATGAAAATGTTGGATCTTTATATTGAAATGTTGATAATGTTGATAACATTGAAAATGAAAACATTGATAATATTAAAAATGAAATATTTGAACCTTATGTATCACCAAATTGCATGAGAACACAAGACCTTTGTGAGGAAGAAAGAGAAATTTCAAATCCAAGACATTCAAGAACCCCAAAATGGTTACTTGAAATTTATGAGAACATAATTGAAAATCTTGAAGGAAAGAGGTCAATGCAAACCTCTTGATTATGGGCTTCAAAACTTGTCATTGAATACTTTAGCAATAATACATTGATCGAACAATGTCAACTTTTCGTACAATTGTTAAAGACACAAAAAATGAGACCTTTTCTATCCAAATTGAAGATTCATGTGAGCAAAAAGTCATTAAAAAAAAATATTACTGTCAAAAATATTTTTACTGCTCTCAATTCTATTGGAAATACTAATAAGGAAAGAGATAAGAGAGTTGCTCATAGAGTAATTGCAACCTCATTAGTAATCCATCATTTGAGAAAGGTGTGTTTATTGAGGAAAACTTGAGTTGCTTTAAACCTAAATCATAAAACATTTTCTAGAGAACTCTCAAGAAGAGGAATACTCGATATTCCTCTTCAAAATGATACATGGGCTTTTAGTGGGAGGCTTCCACGTGTTGATAAGAAGCTAACGAATAACATAAAGGATGAAATTCAATAATTTTAGAACTCTCAATTTATAGTATCACGATGAATTACAAGTGTAATATCATGTGTATGTATATATGTTCATGAATGCCAAAATTATTTGTGTTCATGTGTAAGTATCTCATGTGTATGCTCAAAAGGCTCATAAGATACTACATCAAAATAGTGCACTTTGATTTGATTGAGTGTCTTGGAGAATGAACACAACCCTTCCATATAATTTATCTTCCCACTTGGACATGTTGGCACAATTGGTTTTGGTCCAAGAAGAAAAATATATATATCCTTCTTTGAAAATTCGCACTGCTCTTTACTAACACTTTTTATGAGTTTACATTCTAAGTTGGCATGATCAACCAATGTTGAGTTGACCAAAACTAAGAGAGGTTAATTTGGATGGATTCCATATGGGCTTGTACATGCATACAAAACATTTTTAGGTATCACAAGCTCCAAAAACCACTCCATCATAGTTTGGTAGTTTTTTTCTCTTATGGCTCTTAAGAGATTATGTTGAAAGAGTGAACTCTAAAATGATCAGGTGAATTGGAGAATGAAAAAATACCTTCCCTAGAATTTATCTTCTCACTTGGACATGTTGGCGCAGTCAATTTTGGTCTAGGATGCATGAAATAAAAAAATATGCTTATTGTAAAATTTGCACTACTCTCTATTGATTTTTTTATAAGTTTCCATTCTAAGCTGGCATGGACAAGTGATGTTGATTTGAAAAAAATGAGAGAGGTTTATGTGGATGGATGCCATATAAACTTGTACATGTAGATGAAACATTTTTAGGTTCCACAAGCTTTAAGAACCACTTCATCATGCAGTTTGGTATTTTTTTGCTCTTAAGGCTCTTAAGAGACTACATCAAAATAGTGTAGTTCGAAATGATCGAGTAACTTGGAGAATGAAAATAATTACCCTAGCATTTAGCTTCCCACTTGGATGTGTTGGGGCAATAATTTTTGGTCTATGATGCATGAAACAAAAAATATGCTTGTTGCCAAATTTTCACTACTCTCTACTGCCGCTTTTTGCAAGCCTCCATTCTAATTTGGTATGGTCAAACAGTGTTGAGTCAACCAAAAATGAGAGAGTTTTATTTGTAGGTATGCCTGTATGGACTTGTACATGTAGATGAAACATTGTTGCCACAATCTTTAAGAACCACTCCATCATAGTTTGGCAATTTTTTGCTCTTAAGGCTCTTAAGAGATTACATTGGAATAGTGCACTTTGAAATAATTGAGTGAATTCGAGAATGAATAGAGCCCTTCTCCCACTTGGATGTGTTCTTACAATGATTTTTGGTCTAGGATGCATGAAACAAAAATATGCTTATTACCAAATTTTCACTGCTCTCTACTTATGCTTTTTGCAATTTTCCATTTTAAGTTGGCATGACCAAATGGTGTTTATTTGACCAAAAATGAGAGAATTTTATGTGGAGGTATGTCATATGAACTTATATGTACATACAAAATATTGTTAGGTGTTACGAGCTCTGAGAACCACTCCATCATAGTTTGGCAATTCGTTGCTCTTAGGGCTCTTAAGAGACTACGTCAAATTAGTGCACTCTGAAATGATTAGGTGACTTGGAGAACAAATAGAGCCCTTCCCTAGCATTTAGCTACTCACTTGGATGTATTGGTGTAGTCAATTTTGGTCTACGATGCACAAAACAAAATATGTGCTTATTGAAAAATTTGCATTAAATATGCTTATTACTAAATAAGCTCTCTATTCCCTTTCAACATTTCTATTTCTCTATTATAGTTACTTAAATATTTATTTACATTAATCAACCTCATATCTTGTAAGAATATACCTAGTTTAATCCATTTTTTGTTTTACCCTTAGATCCTATATGTAGGGTGAAATTTATTTCTACACATTATAGTGAACACGTAGCTTCCATGACTATTCTTTAAAGTAGATTATTTCTTAATTTACTATTGCATCAACCTATCATTGTGTGAGCATGCCTTAGAATATCTTAAGAGTGTTAGGTTCTCTTTGATGAAATGCAAGGTTAAATCCATGGCCCCTCTCTTCCATGACCTCTTATGTTGATCACATGTTACATTATGATGAGTAAGAAGAATATTGCGATCATGATGAATTTATTGAAAATTTTGAAAAAAAAATAAAATGAGATGTTTAATAGCTTAAAAATATCATGTAATCAATTAGCTACAATAGGTGAAGATATTTTTTTCTTTATTTTTATTTTTGATGTTCTTAACAAGGTGATTATTAACAAACATTTCCTTAGAAATATAATAATTTTCATATCAAGAACCATTGATGATATATAATATCCTTATATGGTATATTCCCCATGCCTAGGTTAAATCCATCCTACTCATATCTTATGAGTTTTCCACCTTATTGTAAACCCTAGATACTTTACATCATTCACCCTCCCATAGTTTTCATTTTATTTATCACCCATCCTACATGTCTCCTTTTATCCATCATATTTATATGTTTGGAGCTCATTCCTCTTACATCCCTAATGTTATTCAACTTGTGTTGCCAAAACGTGTAGCCTTTGACACTTTTTCACTCATTTTGGCCTTTTCCCTTGGATTTTGGCCTTGATTTAGTCTTGGATTCTTGTAATTCAACATCAATCTAACGTTGTTCTACTAAGGTGTTGTGAAGAGTTGTAACACATATTCCCACTTTATAAGACCATTTAAACACAATTCACCTAAATAACCTCCTTTCACCCCTTTCCAAGCCTTGTGACAAAGTGTTGTAATGCATTTTCACACTTTCCTAGGCTTATCATCACTAATTTAACCCTTTTCTTATGTTAATTTGTCCCTTTAATGTACTCTTAGGCCTGACTTAAGTGTGTTTCGGGAGGAAAGCCTAATAAGCATCATTAAACCCCTTTTTATTCCTAACCACCACTTGATTTTTTCCAAGTGGACTAGGTCACCACTAGGTCACCACCTTGGGTGACCTAGTCCCTTTAGGCATAAAATTCAAAATTAAATCAAAAACCTAACAGAAATTTTCCTCCAAAACCCTAATGTCAGCCTATCCTGTGACATTTTTGGGAAATTAGGGCATATCTTGTATAAATAATGGTTTTCACCTTCATTTCCCCCCCTGAACATCATTTTTGCAACTTCACAATCACTGTTGCACTCAAATTTCCCAAGCAATAAATCAAGCACAAAGGCATCTCAAGAAACCTCTATTGGATTTGGTTCTTGCATGTTGTAGACTTCAACAACCAAAGGTATATGTAGATTTAGCAAGGTTCAAAGTATTGGGAAAGGTACAATCATTCCATTCAATTCAACTCAAGACAGCAAACCCTAGGAGGAGCAAAAGGATAAGTTGTAGGTCATTTTGTGAAGATTCAGACATGGGATTCTGTAGAAAAGGAAAGTACAAGTGGGGACCCACAGAATAAGACCTTCAAGCTCTCAAAATTAGTAGGAGGACTAGGTCACCATAATTGGCGACCTTGTCCCTGTATCAGGTCTGAAAAAGGGTTTTGGTATTTCTAAGTACCCTTTTTCCTAAAACCCAGTCTAGCAAAATTTCCCGACAGAAGGACTAGGTCGCACATTTTGGCGTAAGTGTCCCTTTTCAGATTTCACATAGATTTCAGAACATTTTGGGTCTTCTCATCTACAACTCTCCATTTCCAGGTGCACCATCTCTTCATTTTCTAGATTACTTTCAGATTGCATACATTTAGGGCATATAGTTTAGGTGCATTTAGTTTACATTTGCTTTCATTTATGTTTCATAGTTAGTTTAGTTTCATTTCATTTCCAAGATTCAACCACACTTTTTACACACAACACAACCTCATCCAATCCCTTCCTTTGAATGCAATCACCAAAAGTGTCATATCACCAAAGTGGAAAGAGATTCATTTCTACACCAAGTGCTCCTAGGTGAAAAACCCTAGGGGCCTAGTAAAGGGGAATCCTCTTTCCCTTGTTCGACATATACCTTTTTGGTGGTTCATTTTGGTGAACCCGACCGTAGACCATTTGTTAACCTTTTGGTTTTTGATTTCATCTTGGGAAATAGCTTGCATTGCATTAAAAAAATTATATTGTTTGCATCCTAGGGTTCATAAAAAAGTGCATTAGTGAAATTTCATGTTAGATTGCACTTTGCATTACATTTTTCATTAAGAAAATACAAAAATGTTTTCATTTCCATTCTCTGTCTACATCATAAATAATAAAAAGCATAAAAACTAGTTAAAACTCCTGAAAATTGTCAAAACTAGGACTACTGGGACTAAGTCACCACACTGGGCGACCTAGTCCTCTTGCACCATTCACTCTGTAATTTTTGGCAATTTTCAAGCATTTCTTGCATTTCAGTTCTCTGATTCTGCATTTTTATTTTATGTTCTAGAATTTTAGTTGCAAGCAGTTTAGTCTCTTTTGTTTACATTGCATTAGCATTCACCCCACTCTTAGGAAACTTTATATGATAATTTTGTGCTCTCTTGCTAATATCATTGTGAGACAAAGCTCTAGACTCTTGGCATCTAACAACACTATTTTTGTAGATCTTGGGATCTCTCAGGCTTCTACTCCTAGTATCGACAATAGTACACTAGGCTTAGAGACAATCCTTAGAAAATATTTGTACCTAGGAGACACACATGCTGACAACAAAACTAATGACCTCCCAAATGATAAGGTATTTCACATCCATGTTGATTTAGTTGATATTCATCATGACCTAATCCTAGAGAACATATCTTCCACCTCCATCCCCACCATAGAGAACCTTCATTGTTTGCTTGATCATGATGATGGCCTAAGTGTTATGAAGAGGATAGAATAAATATACCAAAAGCATTCCTCTTCCACACCTAGGGTATCTCACTCACCCACCCCTATTTTTGGCCAAGGAGGACCTTCCACTCCTCCCCCCTCAACCATAGCTTCCATCCCCACTCATGCATCTCCTAGTGTGATAAAAATCATGCAACAAATTAGTACTATGTTCCTTCCCTCAGCATTCCTACTAGTGTTCCTAATTCCCTTGTGGCATCCCATCCCTTAACCTCTTCCACCATACCTACTATAAACATCTCTTCCACTTCCCCTTCCACCACCTTCACCCTATCACCACTTTCCCTTCCACCTCATACCATTTACATCGACCCCCTTATCACACATCTTTTTCACACTGTCACCTCCATGCAACAACAAATCTCCACTATCAACCAAAGCCAATGTGGTTCACCTACTCACTATGTTCGTAGAAATCCATTATCCTTAGACATCCTATGCACCTCACTAACCTAGGGAATAGAAATTCCTTGATTTGAGAAGTACGGAGGGAAAGGTGACCCTTATAATCACGTTAATGCCTATACTTCCTTATGTAGTGACTTTTCTCTTGATGACAAATTGCTAGCTAAACTATTTCCTAACACCCTCAAAGATGTCGCCTTAGACTAGTTTTCATCCTTACCCAACAATTTCATTAGTTCCTTCAATGAATTGGTGGATGCCTTCATCAACCACTTCCAGGTCCACATGACCCCTAAGAAAACCTTAGTTGATCTCATGAGATGCAAGCAAGACACTAACGAGAAGATAAAAAACATTATCTCTCATTATCAGGCACTTTATTCCTTAATCAATGTCAAGATACCTAACACCCATCTGCAAAAGATGTTCACTAAAAACCTATTAACACCACTCCAAGACAAGCTCACCCTCATGAAATTCCATTCTTCCATGCACTTGTGTCAAGCGCTCTGTGATTATCACAACTCCACTAGTAGTCATGATACAAGATCCACTTCTAGTAGAGTTGATAAATCCGATGCTTCCACCCAACCTACCTCTCAACCATTCTGAAAACCAACCAAAGGGTTTTAAAATTTAACCCTCCGTCCCAAACCCCTCCACCCACCAATAACCAAGTGGTCACTATCCGATTTGTTGTGCCCTTCAATTATGGAGATCCTAAGTGAACCTTCACACCCTTACCTAATACCCTCCATAATACCATGGCCCAATTGCTCCAACAAAAAATGATATCCTTAGCTCTCATCCATACACCTGATCCCAATAAACCATTACTTCCATCCTATAATTCCACTACTTATTATTATTTTCATTGACAAAATGAACATGACACTAAACAATGCAAGCATCTCAAGCACCTTGTGCAAGACCTCATTGATTTGGGTCATCTATCTGTTGTTGGCATCAATGATAAAGGAAATAATTTCATGGCACCCCTCAACCAAAACTTGAAAATATTCACCAACCCTATGCCCAAACATAATGTTTCATTTTTCAAAGCAAGCGAAGATTCACACACTAATGTTATGAATGTTGACTCACAAGATACACATTATGATTCTCTTCCAATGGTAACCCATGTCACGGCTATGAATGAAATGGTAGGTGCGATTGACGTCATCCATCGTAAGGGCCAAACCAAAGCACCTCTTTAGATTACCTTTTCACCTTGAGATATACTAAGAAATCTTCCTGATGGTCCTCTCTACATAGCTGGCCAAATTTATGACAAGCCCACTAATGGGATACTCATAGATCCCGCCTATGGTGAGAACGTGATCACAGAAGAATTCTTGGTATGACATGATATCGCTCAAGATGTTTATAATAGACCTACTACTTGGCTCAAAATTCATAATGGTTTTTCATGCCCTACGATTGGATTGATTTCTCTTCCATTATAAATAGGTCCTAAGACATTGGACATTACCTTCTCCATCATGCCCCAATCAGACCAATTTCATTTGCGACTTGGCCACCCATGGCTTCATTCAATGAAAGTGGTCCCATCTACTATCCACAAATGTGTGAAGTTTCTTGTTGACAATGAAATATTCACCATCCATCATAGTGGCTTCAATCCTTTATCCACCAAAGTCAACTTTTCTTTGGAAGCCATTTGGCCTAAGCCCATGGAACCCATCACTCCTAGACAAGATTTATTTTTCATTTCCTATCAAAAATTTAAAGCAAAGAAAATCTTTTAAATCTCTCTGCAACATACCCCCTTCTACTTTGGAATCACCCACCCTTGATGAAGTTATGTTGCAACCCAACTCTGACATGCCTAATCAACCCACACCTGAAACCTCCTCCACACCATCCAAGAGGCCTAGGGATCATGACAATAATTCTATCCCTCCCCCTTACCTCAAACAAGTGTATAAAGCTAAGGATAAAGTGGATGAGCCACCTGCAGTTCCCCCTGTTCCTCCCCTTAGGAATGATAAACAACCTATGGTGGATCAGCCTGCTCCTTCCTATATACTACTTGACAAAAGAAAAAAAAAGGAATAAAGAAGCTAGAGAATGTAGACATCATCGTCATTCTCTTGCTCACCAATCACGTTATGAAGCAAACATTGAAAATATTGATCCACCTTTACCTGAAATAGTGTCTGATGACCCTCCTCCCCCACCCCAACAACCTGATCCTATACCTCCCTCACCACCAATCATTTATGCCACCACTGATATTTTCATTAGACCTACCATTGTCATCAACTTAGATGATGATGATGATGATAATTCTAGGATAGAAAAAGAGGTAAGCCACACTTTGAATTCACTATTTTCCTCTCCATGAGCATACATGACAATTCTCCAGGGAAAAATGTTGACCTTGATGCTAGTTCATAAATTATTGTTGTACCACTCGCTAGTCACCCACCCAAATTCTATACTGAGCAAGATTGGGAGGTGGATGACTTGCTTGTTGAGTGACGCACATGTGCCTTACTATTATTTTTATTTTTTCATTTATGCAACATATTTTCCCCATATTATCATGTTTGATGTTCCCCCTCTTTGTGGCATTCTTCTATATGTATCTCCATTCTTCTCCATGTTGTGCATTCCTTTTCGCTTTTCTCTTTCCCTTTTTTCCTTCTATTTGGGGATGATGCAAGGCATTGAGACTGCAATATCTCTGTCATGTTGACCGAAATAGAATCCTTTCCTTTTTGTTTCCTTTTTTCCTTCCATTTGGGGATGATGCAAGGCATTGAGACCGCAATGTCTCCTTCATGTTGACCCAAATGGACTCTTTTCCATTTTTTTTCCTTTTTCCTTCCATTTAGGGATGATGCAAGACATTGAGACTACAATTTCTCCTTCATGTTGACCCAAATGGAATCCTTTCCTTTTTGTTTCCTTTTTTCCTTCCATTTGAGGATGATGCAAGGCATTGAGACTACAATGTCTCCTTCATGTTGACTCAAAAATGCCCTTTTTCTTTGTCCTTTCCTTTTTTCTTTTGTTGTCCTTTTGGGGATGATGCAAAGTGTCAATACATCATATGTATCTTCTATGTTGACCCAAAATGGCCCTTTATTTTCATTTTCTTTCACTCTCTTTGTGTCTTCTTCCAGTTCTATGTATTTGGGGGAATGATGATAGTTTCACACTCTCTAAACAAATATTGCAGCGATGAACATACTGACCCCAAATCCATAGATCCCTTATGTGTTTGGTGTTTTTCATTTTGGGGGCAACCCCTTTCCCTTTCTTTTTCTTCTTCCTTTGAATGAAGTGGCCTTTCTTGGACACGTATCACTTGACATAGGGCTTTTAAAGTAGGATCTCATGTCCTTTTCTTCCTTTTTGCATTTTTTAGTTCTCTACTTTAAAGAAATTGCTCACAAAACGTTGTGTAGCAATTCTTTTAAAGTGGGGGCATATATTAGCATTATTTATTTTGTATTTGCATTTTTTTTCTTTGTCCTTGGTTCCTAGTGCAACCTTTTCACTTCACATGATGTGTTTTCTCACTTAGTGGATGATATTGGGTGTGATGTCCTTCATAAGTGTTACTTATCTTAGCATATTACATTCCTCATAGTGACCTGATGTGATGCACTGCATCCCCTAAGTTGTGAATTTTCTATCCTTTGATTAGTCCTCTTTTGGAGACATTAGATGCAATTTTCCCTAACTCAAAGACCTCATATGAACTAAACAAGATTCCTTGGGACACTCTTTTTTCATTTTACATTTTGCATTTTTACATGTTGCACTTTTGCATTATGCATACATGGCCACCTTACATAACAGAAATTGCATGCTTGTGGTGCCATCTTGCACTTGTTCATGAGTTCTAAGCATCCAAGGCTTTTCTTGTCTCATGAACCACACCCTTGTCTTTTGTGGCACCTTATCAAAGTTATCAGGAGGTATAACTTTGGTATGGTTGAGGGGAAGCCCAAATAGCAGTATTACTTTCCCCATAGCCACCTTTGTGTGTGTGAGTGCATACCAACCGCATGTATGTATCTCACCTCCTTTTCGGCATTCTCACCCAGCGAGCAACCAAAAGTCTCGTTGGCCCAGAGTGAGTACATCCTTTTCCTTTCAAACAAACAATCTAGATTTGATTCACAACTAGCTGAATAAATGGTCAAAGATTTATCTAACTTTTTCTCTCTCTACACTCTTTCACATCACTCCTTGTGTGATCTTTTGTGCTTATGTTCAATTTGCCATGGGATCTTGATCCTGGGGGCTTGACCATCCCTCTTGATCATAGTCATCTCACCTAACTAGCATGAATACATTGGATCTCGCTCAACATGTCTAATTTGGCTACTTTAGTTTGAGTTTGAAGCAAGTTCATCCTCTCACTAAAATGGGGGCTAAATGTGTCGCCAAAAAGTGTAGCCTTTGACACTTTTTCACTCATTTTGGCCTTTTCACTTGGATTTTGGCCTTATTTCGCCTTGATTTAGTCTTGAATGCTTGTAATTCAACAACAATCTACCGGTGTTTTACTAAGGTGTTGTGAAGTTTTTAACACATCTTCCCACTTTTATAAGACCCTTTCAACACAATTCACCTAAATAACCCCTTCCAAGCCTTGTGACAAAGTGTTGTAAAGTGTTTTAATGCATTTTCACACTTTCTTAGGCTTATCATCAATAATTTAACCATTTTATTATGTTAATTTGGCCCTTTAATGTACTATTAGGCCCGAATTAAGTGTGTTTCAAGAGGCAAACCTAATAAGAATCATTAAACACCTTTTTATTCTCGACCACCACTTGAATTTTCCCAAGTGGACTAGGTCACCACCGCGGGCAACCTAGTCCCTTTAGGCATAAAATTCAAAATTAAATCAAAAACCTAACATAAATTTTCCTCCAAAACCCTAGTGTTAGCCTATCACGTGACATTTTTGGTAAATTAGGGCATATCTTGTATAAATAAGGGTTTTCGCCTTTATTTCCCCCCTAAACATCATTTTTGCATCTTCACAATCACTCTTACACTCAAGCTTCCCAAGCAAGCAATCAAGCACAAAGGCATCTCAAGCAACCTCCATTGGAGCTAGTTCTTGCATGTTACAGACTTCAACAACCAAAGGTGTATGCAGATTTAGCGAGGTTCAAAGTGTCGAGAAAGGTAAAATCATTCCATTCAATTCAACTCAAGACACTAGACCCTAGGAGGAGCAAAAGGACAAGTTGTAGGCCATTTTTTGGAGATTCGGACATAGACTTCTATAGAAAAGAAAGTACAAGTGGGGACCCATAGAATCAAACCTTCAGGCTCTTGAAAGTACCAGGAGGACTAGGTCGCCATCATTGGTGAGCTTGTCCTTGTACTGAGCTTGAAAAAGGGTTTTGGTATTTCTGGGTACCCTTTTTCTCGAAAGTCTAGTAGAATTTCTCGATAGAAGGACTAGGTCGCCGATTCTGGTGTAAGTGTCCCTTTTCAGATTTCAGAATATTTTGGGGCTTCTCATCTGCAACTCTCCATTTCCAGGAGCACCATCTCTGCATCTTCTAGTTTACTTTCAGATTGCATACATTTAGGGCATATATTTTAGGTGCATTTAGTTTACATTTTCTTTCATTTACATTTCATAGTTAGTTTAGTTTCATTTCATTTCCAACATTCAACCATAATTTTTACACACAACACAACCTGATCCTATCCCTTCCTTTGAATGAAATCACCAAAAGTGTCATATCACCAAAGTGGAAAGAGATTCATTCCTACACCAAGTGCTCCTAGGTGAAAAACCCTAGGGGCCTAGTAAAGGGGAATCATCTTTCCCTTCTTATACATATACCTTTTTGGTGGTTCACAACCCTCACATATCACATCCTTAGCCACACCTTTCATTCATATACCTATATGTAGCTATATCAGCCTAAATACACTCCTCAAGTTTGACTACTAATAATCCTATTTGCTTATTTCACTCCCCTTTTTCTACTCATGTCCCTTTATTTCCTCCATAGATACTTTATTCACTTGTGTCACTTTTATTCTTTCACTCCCTCTTTGTCCACTCATGACACTTTATTTCCTCTATTTCTCCTTTATTTACTCATGTCACTTTTTTCTTTCACTCCCCATTTGTTTACTCGTGTCCCTTTTATTTCTACACCACCTAACTCTTCCCACCAATTGGCCATCATTACGAGTGAGTTAACAAATATGAATACCTATATAAATTATTTGAAAAATTATCTTTAAAAGTATCTAAAAAGTGATTGGTTTTCAATGTATAATAGTATAATTGAACCCTTTACCCACCTACGTTCTTTTAAAGCAACATTTGTATGTTATATTTATAATAAAAGACTAACTATAAAATTATTTCCACAAAAATTGAGAGATTATGAACTTAATTGGTTCCACCATTTACCTCATGCTTCTTTTATCCATTTCTTATAAGAATTGACTAATGTTTTCATAAATCAACATAATATTGAGCATCAAGTGGCCTTTTTAAAACTAAGACAATGTAAGAATTGCCTTATAAAAAGTTATTGATTTTGTGCTTCAATTTAAAACTATGTTAATTAATATAAATTATTAACCATTGTACATTTATCTTCAAAGTGTATCTATTGATAGTCTCCTTCTAATTTAATAAAAGAAAAAGTGATTTTTAATCCTTATAATTTACTTTCTAAGTTATGTGTGTGATTTTATGCCATTGTATGAGCTGAAGTTTTAGAAAAAGGGTCATAAAATTTGGTGAAATTTCCCAAGGAAACCAAATTTAACAGTAACATAGATGTATTACCAATTGTAATTCATAAGTTATATTAAAGTATAATTGCATTAATATATAACATGTTGGAACCAATAAACATGTATGTGGGGGAATGATATGTATTTGCACCCATCTTCAAGGAGACCCCACTCAAGGATAACCCTAGATATCTCAATGCAAAGGAGATTTAAATCTTGCAATGGGGCTATCCTAGGGGATGATATTTATTGAGGGGTTCACTACCAAGTTTATACTTGGAAAAGATGATGCAATGCCAATTGTAAGACAAAACCCTAATTGAATGCAAACTAACCCTAAATGACCTAAAAAGATAAACAAAATGCAATAGAAAGCTATGAAACTGGAAATGTGCACCTAGGAGACTGAAGAATGCAGGATGGAGGTCTAGATCACTGAAAAATCAGCTACAAATTTTAACTGGGACTCATTCGCCAAGCTAAGTGGATCGGTCTAATTTCTAGGAAAATATGTAGATACAGGTTTCAGCCTAAAGCATATCCAAATCTGTAAAACTCTTTGTTAGGCATGTATAGTGGAACTCATTCGCCAATAGTGGTGAGTCTGTCCACTTCTTTTTTGGAAGTTTTGAACTAGATTTTTCTCCTCTCGGTTTGCTCTATTCTTTTTTATTGGTTTTCAGATCTGAAACTACAAATTGCCACTTGTGGGTCCTCTCCAAGATTCTCCAAGGCTTGATGAAAATTTTGAAAAATTTAGGGATTAAACAACTTTTCTTCTTGAAAAATCTATAACCTAGCCCTACAAATCACACAAGAAGAGGGGAAAATTTTGTGGGGTTAGTGGATAGGGGTTTTCCTTGGTCAAACTTGTTGGTAATTAAATGTTTAAATGAAAGAAAATATGAATGGAAAATGATGAATGAATAAATAACAATGTTGCAAGTCACCAAACCCTAGCAATAAGGTGTTGCAAACGTGTAAGTAATGGCTTCAATGGATGTAGACTTGGAATCTTGCTTGATGTTGATAGATCTTTGAATAAAACACTTGCTTCAATCACAAACCCTACATCACAATTGTTAGCTCTAAAACAACATGATGCAAGCAATATTTGACATGATTATTGACACTTGAAGAACACTCTAGAATGCTTGATAATCTACCCTTAAAAGTCTTGAATTTTCTTTCCCAAATTCTTTGTGAACTCAATTTCCTATAAGGATCACTTGATTGCGTATTCGTTTGCTAGGTGAGAATATGAGTGAAATAAACTTGTATCTATACTCAATTATGCAATAATTCCCAAAATTGTAACACTACAAGCCGACATCAGATCTAGGAGAGTAAAATCTAGTCAAAAAATTTATTTAAATTTGAATTTTGGTCACACAGGATTCATTTTCCCAAGGTGGCGAATGAGTCCACCCAAGCCTAATGTATGGGACCAAAAATGAAAAGTGCTTAGAAATGTGTGAAACCTGCATCGGGGCCAAAAAGACCTAGGAGGGACTCATTCACCCAAGGTGGAGAATGAGTCCCAGACACTAAATTTGGGCCACACAAGCCAGGAACACCTAAATTATTATTGGTCAATGATTGGTGTCTGGATTGTCCTTGAAAATATGCAATAGATGAGGCTTGTGGATGCAAAATAGGGCCAATTAAAGCATAAGGAAGCCCAATTATTAATGACAAGCCTAGAGAAATGTGAAAGCGTGTTACAACACTTTACTGTAACACTCCAAATAAGGCAAGATTAAAATTGATTTTAATTAAAATTATGTTTATTATGCTTAGCTATTTGATAAAACCCTAGAAAAGTGTGAAAGTGTGTTACAACACTTCACAACACTTTTTCAAGGAACCATTAAAATCCATTAGTTCACAAGGGCCTAAGACATAATGTGAATGTTTCAACCACATTAAAACACTAAATAAAGGCAACATTAATCCAAAATCACAAGGAGGGCCCAAACAAGTCAGAAAAAAGTAGAAGGGTTACTTTTTTGATGACTCCATTTAGCCCCCACTTTAGTGAGAGGGTGAACTTGCTTCAAACTCACACTAAAGTAGACAAACATGCACCAAGATGGGTTCTAATGTACCAATGCTAGCAAGATGAGATGACAATGATCAAGGGGGGTGATCTAGCCCTCGGTATCAAGATCCCATGACAAACCAACATGAGCACAAAGGAACACGCATGAGAATGATATAAAGAGCAACAACAGAGTGCAAGTATACATTGCCAAGGATGAAAAGGAGAAAAAGGGTGAAATAAAAGAACCAAAACAAGCATAGACCATTTTTCCAATGTGGTGTAGATCAGATCTAGGTTGATTGTTCAAAAAATGCACTCACTTTGAGGAAATGGAACTCCTAGCTGGGTAAAAGCACAAATTTGTGTCACACTTTTTAAAGGAAACGGTCAACACTGATCCAACTTTTAAACATCAATCATTAAAATGTGACATATATGTTTTGAATTTTGAAATGATGTAAACTAATGAAATATCTATTTTTTACTATAATTTATGCTTGTATTTTAAACAAAAGTTAAAAAATTATTTGAATATAGTTTTTTATAAATTGACACTATAATTTAGTTGCTGAAAAATGAATTCACATGAGACGTCAACCTTTATATATAGTAAAAAAAAAATTCTCCTTCAATTTTTTTTCTTGTATTTAGAACTTGAAACTTTAGTGCATTGATATATTTTTTTCAAATTTAGATAAATATATATTTTTAAATAAATACTCAAATATGCGCATATTAAAATATAGTTGTTTCCATCGGACATCAACTTTCATATTATCTATTTATCTAAAATGGAAAAAAAATTATACCCTCTTGATATAGATTCTTTTATCTAGTGTATCATATACTTTTTTTATTTTTTTTATTATTTTTACTATTTTTCCTTGTCATGGTAATGATCATAATATTTATGTTGATAACCTACTTTTAGTAAAAATAAAAAATATAAATATAAATAATAATTTAATTATTAAAATATATATATTTTTGAAAACTAGACTTATGGATCTACAAAAGGGTATTTTTAGATTATTAATTTTTAATGTTATTTACATGAGTATAAATTGTTAAAACATCGATTTTTTCAAATAATTCTTTTTTTTAATAAATTGGCCTCAAAGTGGTGATACATATGCATTTAGCCAGCAATTTTAATTGGAAAAGTTGTGGATATATCTAACTTAGCTAGAATGAATCTTACAAGATCGTATGTTTGACCAAAATATATTTTTAGTTAGAAATACTTAAACTCACTTGTGCTGATAAGTTGGTTGAAAGTGTGACACAACTTTGTACTTTTACCCAATTGTCCGTCGAGTAAGAAGTCCTAAAAAGTGAGAAACATACACTCATGGATGGTATGCCCTCACACACATGCAAGTGGCTATGGGGAAATTCATGCCTCAGATTGGTCTTCCCACTCAAACCATACCAAAGTTATACCTCTTGTTAACTTTAATAAGGCACCACACAAAAATGATTTTCGAGCTTCATGAGGCAAGCAAAACTTCGTATTAGTGGAGCTCATGAACAAATAGGATGGCACTACAAGCATGAAATTTGTGTTATGCAAGCTGGCCATATAAAAAATACAAAATGAAAAATAGGAAATGTTCAAAGGAGTCTTTCTTAGTTCATGTGAGGTCTTTAACTTAGGGAACATTGTGCCTAATGTCTCCAAGAGAGGACATATAAAGAATAAAAGACACCTTAGGATGTGTAATGCATCTCATCAAGACACTAAGAGGAATATAATATGCTAAGAGAGATCACGCTCCTGAAGGACATTACACCCAATGTCATCCACAAAGAAAAAAATGCATCATATGAAGTGAGAAAACTGCACCAAGAACCATGAAAAAGAATAATTCCAATGTATGCCCCAACTTCAAATAAATTTATAAACACCATGTTGTGAGAAATTACTTTAAATTAGAAAATGAGAAATGCAAACAAGAAAGAATACATGAGAGCCAACTTGGAAAGCCCTATGCCAAGTCATATGTTTTCAAGTAAGGCTACGTCATGCAAGAGAAAAGGAAGAGAGAGGGTTTGCCCCCAAAATGAAAACAACAAACACATAAGGGATCTATGGATTTGGGGCTAGTAAGTTCTTTGCTATATTGTTTTTAGAGAGCTCGGAACTATCATCATTCCTAAAATACACATGGAATTGGAAGAATGACATGAAGAGAGTGAAAACAAAGCAAAAAAATTTGGGTCAACATGGCAGAGACATAGGGTGTCTTGACACCTTGCATCATCCCCAAAGGGAAAACACAAGACAAAAGAGGGAAAATGAAAAAGGTAAATGTAAAAGAAATAATTTTGGGTCAACATGGAAGATACATGAATGTCTCAATGCCTTGCATCATCCCCAAAAGGAAAACACAAGACAAATGAAAACGAGATAAAGATAGAAGGAAAAGGAGATGCATGACATAGAGAAGAATACAGTTACATTTATAGAGGAATGCACAAAGAGAGAGAAAACATCAAAAAAAAATTCACGAGGGATCACATTACACATATGCAATCACACAAAAGAAAATAAAAAAGAAATAATGCAAAATACTAGTAAGGAAAATGTGAGTCAACCTATGAGCAGGTCATTTCCCTCTCAATCATGTTCATTATATACTGACGATGGCCAACTAGCCAAAGGGACAAGATAAAGTGGTGAACTAGGAGAAGCACCACGTTCAACACTCTTTGTAAGAGATTTATCGTTTAAGCTCATGGAAGAGGAAAACAATGTATTCAGTTTATTCTACACCTCTTCATCAATTTTAGCAGCCTCATCATCATCATCTAAGTTGATCACAAGAGGATGTCAAAAGATAATTTCCATAGAAGAGTTCAACTCTTGTTGTGGAGGTTGCATTGAATTGTCTTGTTTTGGGGTAGAGGTAAAGTCATCATGCATTACTTCAGTCAAGTTTGTATCTTGGTTTTCTTTGTTTAATTATTCATGTAACTTATGATAAAGGGCATGATGTCTACTCTTATGCTCCCTAGCACCTTTTTTTATTTTGTTTTTGGTCTTGATTTGCAATTGTGTAGGAGCGGGTTGATCAAACATGGGTTTATTTTCTTCTCAGGGGGGAAGAATAGAAGAATCCACAGGGAGGTTGTTCAACCATCTTCTCTTTGACTTTGTAAACTTGTTTTATTCTAGGAGGTGTGACGATATTAGTTTCATTATCTCTTAGTCATTTATAGGATGTAGGTGAAGTTTTTGTTTTAGGTTGGTCTTGGTTATTTGGGTCATGTTTGGGTTCAAGCATGGTTTTGTCGAGGATGGGAGGTTCGGAGGTGGATGAGGACATGTTTCAAAGGGAGAGATATGTTATCTTCTTTGCCTTGAACTTTTGATAGGACAAGAAAAAGAAGTCTTCTTAAGGTTTTATAGGTTCCATGGGCTCAGGCCAAAACGCTTGTAAGGAAAAATTTCCTTTGGAAGATAAGGGTTTAAAGCCTCTATGGTGGACAATGAATATTATATTATCAAAGGGAAAATTTAAGAATTTATGCACAATCGAAGGGATGGATTAAATGGAGCAAAGCCATGGGTGGCCTAGCCTCACATAAAATCGGTCCGACTGTGGGATGATGGAGAATGTGACATATAATATTTTTTATCCTATTTGCAGTGGAAGGGTAATTGATCCCAACATAGGGCAAGCAAAACCATTATGTGTCTTGATCCATGATTTTGGTGTATCATATATATCTTGATAGATTTCATGTAAAAGTAATAATTCCTCGGTGATCACATTCTCTCCACGGGTGGGACCTATTAATATCCCATTACTGGGCTTATCATAGATATGGTTTACTATGTAGAGAGGACCATCAAGTAAATGTTTAAGTATATCCTTAGCGAAGAAATAAATGTCAAGAGTGAAGGGAAAATAGGCATGGATCTAGAGACCCAACAATGCGGAATACATTCCCTTAACACTAATACAATAGAGGAGAAGAGCGTAAACAAGTTTCAATAGCATTCTAAAACTAATTGAGATGAATACATGCATATAAAATAGATAACTAAAATTAGCATTCATAGATTGACACGAGATATACATGGGAAAACCTTTTCAGGTAAAAAAATCACCACACAAAGTCCAAAAAAATTATATTATAGTAATAAAATAGTTACATAAAAAATTATAGTCTTCTCTAATCAACTCACAATAGTCACTTCCAGAATTATCTCACTGTTACAATGTTATCTCTAACATACAGTTCAAACTCTCTCCTTCATACAATATGTCATCGACTTCCTTAAGTCAAATGTTGCATTCAATTCTATCACTCAACCACCAATCGCAAGGTACATTCATCTTTGATTCAATCGCACCCATGATCTTCCCATACCAATCTTCCTGCATCGAGCCACCTAGGCATTAATGCCTTCACACAAATCAAGTCCTATTTGCCACCCTGAGTTGGCTTACTCCTACTGCAATTACTCTTTTCATCTCCGTCTAATCATCATTCAGACATCGATCCACGTGTCTATATTTCATTTGCCAACCGCTTCTAACACCGAGTCCAACTCAGTCAAGATTGGCCCCAAGATCGAGCAAGCTCTCCAAGAATTTATCAAGCTACCACTGAGCTCATCTGACCAGCTCATAGTATGGTGGTAAGTCAACTGAGCTCTTACTACTCTACCGTCGAGCTTGATCGACCAGCTCACGGTATGGCGGTGAGCTCCTCCAAGCTCACACCAACCATACCTATGCTACAACTGCACTACCCGAGTCGCCATGCAGTATAGCGGTGAGCTCATCCAAGCTCACCAAAAACTCCATCGAGCTCATCTGCCTCGCCACCGAAGACACCACCACGCTACTGCTGTAGTCATTGGACATGATTGCAGTGTGGCGGTGACCGGTCAGTGGGACTACTAACGGTCTTACCGCGAGGGCCAATAGGCCACCCCGCAGTATGGCAGTAACCGTCAGCCAGACCATTGGCGGTCATACCGCGACCACCGTGGTCATTCTCTTGAATAACCATGATAGGGCAGTAACCACCAGACCCAGCCACAGGCAGTCTCACCATGCTACTGCGGTGAGTGGACCCACCACCTGCGGTATGGCGGTAAATTGCAAAAAAGCCAGAATTTTGCCAAGTCATTAAAACAAGGGTTTCAAGCTGAAAGTTGAGACACATTTTCTCAACAAGCTTCCACTTGGTGAACACTTCTAGCTTCCCCATGACTTTAAAATATTATTGTTTGTCATAAGCCCCAAGGCCCATCGATCCTGCACACCATCTAAACTTGTATGTGCTAACTGGCTTTGTCAAAGCATCTGGAATATTCTTCAAGGTGTCCACCTTTTCCAGACTGACCTTGCCATCTTCGACCATATCCCTTATGAAATGATATTGCATGTCAATGTGCTTGGTCCTGGCATTAAATTTTGGATTCTTTGCCAAACAAATGGCACTCTGACTATCACAGTAGATTGAAATCTACCCAACTTTAAATCCAATGTTTGAACACAAACGATTTAACCAAATAGCCTCTTTACAGGTGTGAGTTGCAGCCATGTATTCTGCCTCTATCATGGATAAAGCAACTATAGCTTGTTGCTTGCTCATCCAGTTGATTGCTCCACCATTAAGCATGAAAGTGTATCCACTGGTGGATCGTCTGTTGTCAATGTCCCCTGCCCAATCTAAATCAACATACCCACGAATGTTGAGAGTCCTTTGTGATGCAACCAAATTGCCATGGTAACACAATGCAAAATTTGAAGTCCCCTTCAAATACCTGAATACTCTCTTCACAGCATCCCAATGTGATCTTCCTGGATTTTCCATAAATCGGCTTAAAAATCCCACTGCTTGGGCAATATCTGGTCTTGTACAGACCATAGTATACATTAAACTACCAACAACACTTGCATAAGACACACTAGTCATGTCCTCCATCTCAGTAGCATATTTAGGACAGTCTTCAATAGATAGCTTAGTTCCATGCATGATTGGAACAACAAGTTGCTTGTAGTCATTCATGCTAAACCTCTCCAGAACTGTCTTCACATACTTACTCTGACTGACCCAAAGCTTTCTGCTTGTTTTGTCCTTGGTAATATCCATTCCAAGAATGTACCTAGCTGCACCAAGATCTTTCATTTTGAACTTTGCAAACAACTGAGATTTAAGATCAAACATCATAGTCTTGCTATTTCCAATGAATAACATATCATCCACATACAAGGTAATAACAAGCACATGATCATTCTTAGATTTATAATAAATGCAATGATCATATTTTGATCTCACAAATCCAATTGACAACACAAACGTGTCAAATTTCTGGTACCACATTCTAGGAGATTGTTTTCAACCATAGAGAGATTTATTTAATTTGCAAACCAAATTTTGTTTACCTCTTTCAAAAAAATGCTCAGGCTGGGACATGTAGATTTCTTCCTCCAACTCACCATGGAGAAACGTTGTCTTCACATCCATCTGCTCAATTTCAAAATCAAACACAATAGCTAATAATAATAGAAATCTGATGGATGTCAGCTTTGCTATAGGAGAAAAAATCTCTCCATAATCAATTCCCTCAATTTGAGAAAAGCTCTTTGCAACTAGTCTAGCCTTATACTTCTCAACACTGCCATCAAGACATGTCTTCCTTTTGAATATCCACTTGCAGCCAACATGCTTTCACCCTTTTGGTATTGGTATGAAGTTCCAGGTATCATTATTTTTCAAAGAATCCATTTCTTCATTTATGGCTTCCAGCCAAGAATTTGAATCAGCCATGTTGATTGCTTCTTTAATAGTCTTAGGTTCATCAGTGCTGGAAATTAAAGCATAGGCATAGTTTGAATATAACATAGAGAAACCATACCTATCGGGTTGCCTTTTTTCTCATGTAGATCTTCTTACATATTGAGGTTTTTCTTCATCATCGGAACTTCTAGAGCTACTTGAGCTCTCCTCAGTCTCAAGTACACCATGTAGCTCTTCCCTTTCTGGAGTTTGGGGAATTTCAACTGCATCCTTCTTCTTATCACTCTGATTTGTATCAAGTTGTTGATCACTTACTGAAGGTTTTAGCTCACGAAATATCATGCTTCTGTTGTACAAAACCTTTTCAGTAATAGGGTTCCAAAGCTTGTATCCTTTCACACCAACTCCATAGCCGATGAGAATACATTTGATAGCCATGTTATCTAGTTTAGATCTCTTTTCATTTGGCACATAAAAATATGCCTTAGAGCCAAACACACAGACATGCCTCAGAGAGGGCTTCTTACCAAACCATGCTTCCAACGGCGTCTTGTCAACAAGAGCTAAACAAGGAGATCTATTTGATAGATAACATGTTGTAGCCACAACCTCAGCCCAAAAATTCTACTCCAGACCAGTACCACTCAGCATAATCCTTGCCTTTTCCATCAGTGTCTTGTTTAACCTTTCAACAACTCCATTTTGTTGTAGACTGTAAGGTGTTGTCTTGTGCCTTTTAATTCCATGATCAGTGCAATACCTTTCAAAATCTACTAAACAAATTCACCACCATTGTCTATCCTCAGACACTTGATTTTCCTTCTAGTCTAATTCTCAACCATAGATTTAAATTATTTAAACCGGCTGAACAATTATGATTTACTTTTAATAAAGTATACAAATGCCCTTCTCGAATAGTCATCAATAAAAGAAACATAATATCTAGACTTAGATAATGAAGGAACATTAACTAGACCAAACACATTAGAATGAACATAATCCAGTATACTAGAAGATTTGTGAGGACTAGAATAAAAAAAAACACAGTGATGTTTTCCATAGATACAATGTTCACAAAAATTGAACTCAAGGTTACAATCACCAAGCCCTTCTACAAGGTTTTTATTCTTCAAGTTTTTTAAACATTTCTCACCAATGTGACCAAGTCAGTGATGCCATAGCATAGTCTTCTCAACTAGGATTTTTATCTCCATAGCATTTGCAACCAGAGAAGAGTCTTCATATTTCTCTATAGGTGCAGCATTGCATGGCTTTACAAAGGCATCCAGCTTGTACATAGTGCCAATACAAACACCCTTATCGAACACCATTGTACCTCTAGCCATTTTACATCCCTTACTTGAAAAAGAAACTTCTACACCAGCATCATTTAAATTACTGACAGAGAGAAGATTTTGAGTCAGACCTGGTATGTGAAGTACGCCACCAATACCTTTGACTCTCCCGTCAGGAAACTGAATTCTAAATCTTCCTCTGCCAACTATCTCCAACATTGAATCACTTTCTAAGTACACCTTTCCACCGTCATACTCCTCATATTTAGAGAAAAATTCTCTATTGGATGTCATATGAAAAGAAGCACCTGAGTCAACCAGCCAGACATCATCAGATGCCTAAGTTGTCAAGGCTGCTACAATGAAGGCATCTACATCACTTTGAGAAAATTCATTGTCAAAATAATTCTTCTTCTTCTTCTCCTTGCAGTACTTCCTGATATGACCAAGTTGCCCACATTTTGAGTATCTCACCTTGAACTTTTTACCAGGAGACTTTGATCTCCCTGCAGATTTGGATTTTGACTTCTTGTCTTTCTTCTTGCCTTTCTCCTTTGGTCTACCTCAAACAGCAAGAGCTTCTTTGGCCATCTCTGAAGACTTTCTCCACATCTCTTCAGATAGGAATGAGGCAACAGTGTCTTCCATCTTGAAAGTAGCAGTAGTGCTTCCAATGGCCATCATAAGATGGTCCCAACTGTTAGGTAATGAACACAACGTGAGCATGCAATGATCCGCCTCCTCAATCTTTACACCTACAAATGCTAGCTGAGTAACACTCATGTTAAACAAGTTCAGATGGTCAGCAATAGATGCACCTTCTTCCATCTTCAAGGAGTACAACTTCTTCCTTAGGAATAACTTATTTACTAGAGACTTTCCTTGGTAAATGTCACCAAGCTTCTTCCATAATGAACCTACAGATTTCTCCTCGTGGACATTTAGGAGAATAGAATCGGCAAGACTCGGTTTTATCAAACCTCTTCCTTTTCTATCAGCAAGATCCCAAGCTTTTTGCATTGTACTTTGTGGCTTAGTTCTAGACACTGCAATCCAGAGGTCTCTATCCACAAGCAAGCCTTCTATCTTGAGTTTCCATAACTCAAAGTTACTGCCATTAAATTTTTCAATGTCTACTCTACCAGATGTACTCGCCATCTCAAATAGAAACAAGTTTTAACAATGCAAGACTCCCACTGAAATAGTATTATCCTAAAAAACTAGTCTTTCCTACAAGGATAACACAACTGGCCAAGCTCTGATACCACTTGAAGGGAAAACAGGCATGGATCTAGAGACCCAACAGTGTGGAATACATTCCCTTAACACTAATACAACAAAGGAGAAGAGCATAAACAGGTTTCAATAGCATTCTAAAACTAATTGAGATGAATACGTGCATGTAAAATAGATAACTGAAATTAGCATTCACAAATTGACACAAGATATATGTGGGAAAACCTTTTCAGGTAAAAATCCCACCACACAAATTCCAGACAATTTGTATTACAGTAACAAAATAGTTACATACAAAATTACAGTCTTCTCTGATCAACTCATAATAGTCACTTCAAGAATTATCTCACTGTTACAATGTTATCTCTAACATACAGTTCGAACTCTCTCATTCATGCAATATGTCATCGACTTCCTTAAGTCAAATGTTGCATTCAATTCTTTCAGTCAATGGCCAATCACAAGGTACATTCATCTCTGATTCAATCGCACCCATGATCTTCCCATACCGATCTTCCTGCATCGAGCCACCTAGGCATTAATGCCTTCACCCAAATCGAGTCTTGTTCGCTACCTCGAGTCGGCCTACACCTACTACAATTACTCTTTTGGTCTCTATCCAATCATTGTTTAGACATCAATCCACGTGTCTGTATTCCATTTGTGAACTGCTTCTGACACCGAGTCCAACTCGGTCAAGACTGGCCCTGAGCTCGAGCAAGCTCTCCAAGTCTTTACCATGCTACCACCGAGCTCATCTGACCAGCTCGTGGTATGGTGGTAATTCAACCAAGCTCAACTGAGCTCGATCGACCAGCTCATAGTATGGTGATGATCTCGTCCAAGCTCAAACTGACCATACTTGCACTACCGCTACACTACCCAAGTCACCCTGCGGTATAGCGATGAGCTCATCCAAGCTCACTAGAAACTCCACTAAGCTCATCTACCTCACCACTAAAGACACCACAACACTATCACTGCATTCATTGGACATGACCGTGGTGTTGTGATGACCGGTCACTAGGACCACTGACGGTCTTACTGCGCTACTACGAGGGCCGACAAGCCACCCCGCGGTATGGTGGTAACCATCAGCCAGACCATTGGCACTCATACCATGGCCACCATGGTCAATCTTTTGACTGGCCATGGTAGGGCGATAACTGCCAGACCCAGGCGTAGGTGGTCTCACCATGCTACCATGATGAGTGGACCCACCACTTGCAGTATGGCAGTAAACTACATAAATGCCAAAATTTTGCCAAGTCATTAAAACAGGGGTTTCAAGATGGAAATTGAGACACATTTTCTCAACAAAGAGAACACTTAGATCAGCCCTTATGAGGGATGACATCTATTGTCCCTACCATTTCATCTATAGGATTGACATTGATAGCATTATTTAGAATAGGATCATTGTTTTCATCATCTGTATCAACATTCATTACATCATTCTTTGTGGTTTCATTGGCTTTGACAAATGAAATATTATGTTTGGGCATTGGGTTGGTGAAAATCCACAAGTTTTGGTTCGGAGGGGCAATGGACTTATTGCTTTGATCACTGACACCTGCAACAAATAGATAGTCAGAATCAATGAGCTCTTGTGCAAGATGTTTAAGATGCTTGCAATGTTCTGTGTCATGTCCATTTTTTCAGTGATAGTGGTAATAAGCATTTGATTTAAACCTCAGAGGTAAAGGCTTATTAGGGTCAGGAGTTTTGACTGGAGATAAGGTAATCATTTGTTCGTTTATAAGTTGGGACATGGTATTGTGAAGGGTACTAGGTAGGGGAGTAAATTATCTTTTGGGTCTCCATAACTAAAGGTCACCATGGCTTTGATAGCAGCTACTTGGTTATTAACATTTTGAGTTGTTTGTTGAGGTGGATTAAATTTAAAGAACAATTTAATGTTGTTTTCTAAAGGGTTGGGAATTTTTTTTTGTGCGGGCTCGGATCTCTCGATTAGCCTAGAAGTGGACTTTGTATCACAACTACTAATCGAATTTTGATAATCACGGAGGGCACTACACAATTGAATGAAGGATGGGAATTTCATCATGGTAAGCTTGTCTTAGATTTTTCTTTGTAAATTTTCTATAAATGTCTTTTGAAGGTGTGGGTTGGGGACCTTGACATTGATTTTGGAATAAAGTGATTGATATTGTGAGATAAAATCAGTTATCTTTTATTCTTTTTACTTGCATCTCATCAAATCGGCCAAGGTCATCTTGGGAGTCATTTGCACTTGGAAATGGTTTACAAATGCCTCAAAAAGTTCTTTGAATGAAGGAATTGAGTTGTTCGATAAAGAAGAGAACCACTCCAAGGTGGTATCTTTCAAGGATCTAGGAAAGAGTTTTTCCAACAGTTTATCATCAAAGACAAAGTCACTACATAAGGCAGTGTAGGCATTAATATGGTTAGAAGGATCTCCCTTCCCTCCATATTTCTCAAATATAGGCACCTCTACATCTTGTGGCATTGGTGTTCACAATATCTCCAAGCATAATGGACTGCTTTTGACATAATATGTAGGTGGGCCATTTTGATTTTGGTTTATGGTGGAAATTTTCTTTTGAATGAATGAAACAGTTTGGAAGAGTTGAGTTATGATAGGTTCATTTCTTTTTTTATGAGATGGAAGTGAAAGTGGTGATGGAGTGTATGTTTTTTTATGACAAGTGAATAGAATACTTATAGGTGGTAAGGTAGGAGATATAACTTGTGATGCCACATAGGAACTAGGGATGCTAGCAGGAATACCCAGGGAAGGAATCACATTACTAACTTGTTATATTGTTGTTGTGACTTAAGGAGGGGTATAGTTAGGTATTGAGTCTATTGGTGTTGGAGGGAGAATGTGGGTTCCTCCTTGAGTTGGAACATTCCTTTTTGGTAAAGGACAACTAGTGGTTGAGGGGATATGTTTTCCAAAGATTTGTACTATGTTTTTCATAAGGTCAAGGCCATCTTCACTTTCAAGCATACAATGAATGTTTTCTATGGTAGGAATTTTAGTATTTGAAATGTTTTCAAGGCTTATTTGATGTTGTAAGTTTACTAAATCCTCATGAATTTTAATTATGTTTTATTACAGGATACTATCATTCCTTGTTTTAACTTGCATGCTACTTGAAGGCAAAGAGTTGCTAAGGGTGTGATCCATTCCTAGTGTGCTAGTGTCAATACTAGGAGAGGAAGCTCCTGATAACCCAAGATCCATAATGATTGTGCTATCATGGGATGACATGAGTCTCGAACTTCTTCTCACTATTGTATTACCAATAGGACACCAAACACTCATACAAAGGCTATTAAATGAGGGGTGAGTGCAAATTCAATGTAAGCTAAGAGAAATGAAATGCTTATAACTAAAATATTGGAAAGTGAAACAAAAAAAAAAAACTCAGAAAATTAACTGTAAATGCCAAAAAATGCAGTGAAAAATATGCAAAGGGACTGATTTGCCCAAGGTGGTGAATGAGTCCAAGTACTAGTTTTTTTTAAAAATTTCACAAAACTTTTTGAATTGAATTTTATGATTTTTATGTTTGTTGATATATGTATGAGATGTAAATACAAATTTTGGTTGATTTTTAATGAAATTAAATGCAATAATGTAAGCTAAATAAGCTTTTCACTAAAATTTTGAAACCCTAGAATGCAAATTAACCAATGTAAAACCTAATGCAATGTTAATGCAATGTTAATGCAATGTTAGTGCAATGTTAATGCAATGTTAATGCAAGTTGAATCTAGGATGTAAATGCACTCCAAATCAAAATAATAATGTCCTATATGCAAGTTCACCAAAATGGAACCTCCAAAAAGGTATGTAGGAGAGTGATATGTATTCGCACCCACCTTCAAGGAGACCCCACTCAAGGATAACCCTAGAGATCTCAATGCAAAAGAGATTGAAATCTTGAAATAGGGATATCTTAGGGCTTGAATGATATTTAATGAGGGGTTCACCACCAAGTTTAGACTTGGAAAAGATAATGCAATGCAAGTTGTAAGACAAAATGCTAATTGAATGCAAACTAACCCTAAATGACCTAGAAAAATAAACAAAATGCAACAGAAAGCTATGGCACTGGAAATGTGCACCTGGGAGACTGGAAAAGGAAAGATGGAGGTCTGTATCATTGAAAAATATATTGTTGATGTTGACTAGGACTCATTCGCCAAGCTGGGTGAATCAGTCCAGTTTTTGGGAAATAGTGCAGATACAGGTTTCATCCAAAAGGGTATCCAAATATTTAAAAATATCTATTAGGCTTGTATAGTGGGACTCATTCACCAATAGTGGTGAATCAGTCCACTTCTACTTTTCTAGAAGTTCTGAACTAGATTATGCTCCTCTCAATCTACTCTGCTCTTTTTGACTAGTTTCTGGATTTGAAACTATAAATTTCCACCTGTAGGTCCTCTCCAATCTTCTCCAAGGCTTGATGAAAAATTTGACAACTTTTCTCCAACTTTGATTCTTGAAAAATCTACAACCTAGCCCTAAAAATCACACACGAGAAGAGGGGAAAATGTTATGGGGTTAGTGGATATGGGTTATCCTTGGTCAAACCCCTTGTTGGTAATTAAACCTTAAAATTAAAGAAAATATGAATGGAGAATGATGAATGAAAAAATAACAATGTTGTAACTCACCAAACCCTAGCAATAAGGTGCTACAAACATGTAAGTAATGGCTCCAATGGATATAGACTTGGAATCTTGCTTGATGTTGATAGATATTTGAATGAAAGACTTGCTTGAATCACAAACCCCCCATCACAATTGTTACCTCTAAAACAACATGATGCAAGCAATATTTGACATGATTATTGACACTTGAAGAACACTCTAGAATGCTTGATAATCTTCCCTTGAATGCCTTGAATGCTCTTCCTCAAATGCTCTTGTGAACTCAATTTTCTATAAGGATCACTTGATTGCATATTAGTTTGCTAGGTGAGAATATGAGTGAAAGAACCTTGTATTTATATGAAATTATGCAAGAATTCTCAAAATTGCAATACTACAAGCCGATATCAGATCTAGGAGAATAAAATGCCACCAAAAATTTGATTTAAATTTGAATTTTGGTCACATAGGACTCATTCACCCAAGGTGTAAAATGATTCCACACAGGCCTAATGTATGAGACCAAAAATGAAAAGTGCTTAGAAATGTGTGAAACCTGCATCGGGGCCAAAAAGACCTAGGTGGGACTCATTCGCCCAAGGTGGAAAATGCATCCCAGACACTAAATTTTGGGCACACAAGCCATGAACACTTTAATTATGATTGGTCAATGATTAGTGTCGATATTATCCTCAAAAATATGCAATAAATGAGGCTTGTGGATTCAAATTAGGGCCAATTAAAGCGTAAGGAAGCCTAATTATTAATGGCAAGCCTAGATAAATGTGAAAGTGTGCTACAAAAATTTACAAAACTCCAAATAAGGTAAGAGTAAAGTTGATTTTAATTAAAATTATGTTTATTATGCTTAGCCATTTGATAACACCCTAGAAAAGTGTGAAAGTGTGTTCCAACACTTCACAACACTTTTGCAAGGCACCATTAAAATCCATTAGTTCACAAGGGCCCAAAACCTAATGTGAGTGTGTCAACCACATTACAACACTAAATCAATGAAACATTAAGCCAAAATCACAAGGAAGGCCCAAACAAGTCAAAAAAAGTAGAAGGGTTACTTTTTCGGCGACTCCACATGTTATTGATCATAACTTAACCATTATAAGCTGATTATACATTCCAATTTTAAGTTTCAAAGTAGAAAGACATGCACACAAGGAATAAATTATATTGAATATCAATTTTTATATATCAAATTGTAGAATAATTATGTATGTGCATATACAAATTTGGCATATATGCCAGCTCAAAACAAGTTTTACAAAATGTGGCATATGCCATCTCAAGATTTATATATAATATACAGGTTAAATAGCTATGTATCAATCCCTAAATGTATCAATCTTTAGCAAATCCTAATCTTGTGATACATCATCAAAATCAAGCCTCCTCGAAGTACTTGGTGGCTTTGAAGTTTCCTGCACAATAACAATTCAAACCACAAATTAGATTAATTATGTCAATGGTTGACAAGTTAGAATACTAAATAGAAACTTATATACTATAATTTAGAATAATAAAATTAACATAAAAATCACTATATTTAACTAAAATTTATCCTAAATGGAATTCTTGATTACCTCAATTCTTTCTCTTTTTTCTGCAAGACATTTTGCAAATGATTGTCCCCTAGGACAATCAGGACTTCTAATGTATTGAAATGGTTGAGGGTTTGTCACATTGCTAAGTCGGCAAAAGGAAAATAGCAAGTAAAATAAAATTGATACAAATTAATATATATTTTTTGATAAATAAACATAAACTAAACATATATCTATTCCTATCTAAATGTAAATATCTACTCCTATCTAAATGTATATATTTGCATACCTCCTATGATACTTTTTCTCTTGTTGTAGAAGGGCCCATCATGGATAAACCAACTATGATAGTTTCCTATATAAAAAATGGATAATAATATAAGACTATAAATGCACATGTACATATAATCATAATGTCAAGAATATAAATCTCAATAGGTTGTGCAAGAGCACCTAAACATATGTTGTTGCACATAATACAATGATGGGGCATAGGAGAAAGGGAGGGTACATACCAATAGTAGTTGATCCAAAAAGTATATAATTATCATGTGATTGTGTGAACTCTGAGCTCTATGTGATAAAATGGATAGTCAAAGCATGTGCGGCAAGATACTATGATGTTTTTCATCTGCAACATTTTTTGGGTGTTCTATTGGAGGTAGGGGAATAATTGGGGTTACTCTATTTTCCTCAGGTCTATCCTAAGGCATTCCTCTACCCACACCTTGGAAATTCCTCATATCAAATTAGTTAACATGCTTACCCAAGATAAATTCTTTTGGTAGTGGTTTTCATTCATGTCAACACTTGGTGAATTATTTATGGTTGTTACCACTTGAGACTGTGAGATTGTTGGCATTGGTTGTCATTGATGTCAACAC
The DNA here is from genome assembly GCA_007115665.2 of Sequoiadendron giganteum. NCBI lineage: Eukaryota > Viridiplantae > Streptophyta > Pinopsida > Cupressales > Cupressaceae > Sequoiadendron > Sequoiadendron giganteum. Next base: position 818,971,633 of record CM021101.1, read on the forward strand.
TTGAGACTGGTATATGGTTGGCATAGGTTGTCATTATTGACAAAATTCAGTTTGGGCTATCATTGATTTATGATGATGTGTTGTTGAATTTCATGGTTGGATGTCATGCCTTTTTTGATGTCATGTAAAGAAGTATTGTGTATGGTTACTATCAAAAAAGTTATTTTCATGATAATATATATTAAGATGAGGATTAGAATCATTAATATGAGGATTAGAAGTGTTTTTTATGGTGGAGATATGTTGTTGATGGCCTATAGCATGTTTTATGCTCTCTCCTATTGTTCTAAAGAAATATCTTTTGATGCAAGTTTTTTATAGCCTTCGTAAGTGAGTAAGAAGTTTTTGTTTCAGATTGTTATTGTGAAGATTGGTTGAGAGAATGCTCCACATTACTCTACAATTAGATATGTGGTCTTGTGGTTTGGGACTTAGTATTTTTTCTCTATGGATGTTGCCCTCTTTTAGGTCACCAATGTTGGCAAGGAGGTTTTTGTTAATTATAGAAGTTTGGCAGTGTTGTTGGTTGTCTAGACAGGTCCAAAAATTGCTCTAAATTTAACGGTTAATGTTTTTGCTCATGTGGCTTGGTGAATGTACTCTCATTGTCTACGCAGTGTCTCAGCTCAAATTTTATGTGTTGAAGTGGTCTATAAGTTGATTTATTAAGGTTCTATCTCATGCTTGTATATTTTATGCTTCTAGGATGAAGTTTTTTGTTCTTGTTTGGGTTGTGGTAGCTATTGGTGGCATGGTAGTATGAAATAAGTGTCTAGAAGTTTTTTTGGATATTCAAGGAACATCCTTTTTTGATCTGCACATTAGTGGTTGATTTATTTTGGTGCTCCATTATGTTTGAGTTGGCTTCTGGGAAATTTATTGGTATCTGATTGACAAGGCTTGTTCTCTTTCTTGTGTTATACATGATTGAGTGTTTGTGCTAGCATATGAAGGTGTGTTAAGATGTATTTTAGTCATAAACCATCCTAGTTATAACCACATTGAGTTAGTCCAATTGGAAGTATGTTTTTGGGCCAATTGGTGATATGCTTCACATTTCATCTATGTGTTTCCTTGTTGTTGAATTGGGTTGATGTGTGGTAGTATATGAATTGTTTCAGATCACATTGGATGATGAAATAAGATTTTTTTGTTCCTCTTTATCCCTTGGATAGGACCACACTATGTTTTAGTGGATGGCTTGTTGAAATCATTGTTTATCTATCTTTTGGTCGACCTAATTGATGTTGTGTGAAGTTGTGAAGGATATTAATGTAAGATCAAATCAGTTGCAAGTAGAGTGGAAGAGTGTGTATGGAATTTAATTGAATATATCATACAATAAGTGTGAAAGTGTATATAAGATAGACTAGATATGCTTTAATGCCTCAATCAGCAAAGTGTATTGTTGACATGTTCTATAATTTCTAAACTTTCATGTATCTTGCTCTAGGATATTGAATGTCATCAGATCCTTGTATCTTACCCTAGATTTGTGTGCTTCAATTCAGCAAGTCCCTTGTATCTCTCCTTAAGATTGTGCACCTTAGCCTGTAAGTCTTTGGCAGTGATCCTAATTATAATTTTTTTAGCAGTGAGCTTTTATAGTGTGAGTTAACTCTCACCGTGGTTTTTCCCTCATTGTGTTTTCCACATAAATCCAATGTCATCTTGTGCATGTGTGTTCCTTTTTCTATCTTTCATTACTGATGATCTGATTAAGGATTAAATTTCTATATCTTTCATTGTTGTTGATCTATTAAGTTTATTTGGTTTGGTTAAGAATTTTTAATTATGTTCAAGGTGTTAGGTTTTAGAGGGGTTTAAGTTTTGAATATATTGATTCACCCCCCTCTTAATATCTAGTGTGTTCAACAATTGGTATCAAATCCAAGTTCCTCTGAAGAAGCTTAGCCACTTGAGGTAAATATCTAAGATGGCACATGATGGATCATACAAGGGTCTTAGGTTTGATGGGAATAATTACACTTTCTAGAAATTGAGAATGGAAGGCCATTTAAACTCTCTAGGGTTTGGTGTTTGACAATCAGTCAAGGATGGTTATGTTTCTCCTTCTACTCCTCCAATATATCCAACTGAAATCAGGTTGTATGAGAACAATGCCAGGGCTAAGAATGCTATCTTGTGTGGGTTGGTTGGTTCAGAACTCTTGAAGGTGATGAATTGTAGTTCTACTAAGGATGTTTAGGGAAAACTTAGCAGCATATATGAAGGTGATACAAAATTAAATCAAGCCAAGATGTAGATTTTCAAGAGTAGATTTGAGACCCTAAGGATGACAAAGGATGAAAAAAATTCAAGTTATATTCTTTGGGTGCATGAAGTAGTTACTAGCATCATGGGTCTTGGTAGAGAAGTAAAATAAGATGATATTGTAAAAAAGTTTTTGAGATCTCTCCCTAAATCCTAGGCGCATTGATCTTCAACCTCCACTAAATAGACTCAACTTACCTTACTCCAAGATATTTGTTTGATTAGACTCTTTGTCTTTATTTATTATGATGACCACACTCTATTTTTTTAGGTGTTTTTTTGGATTCTTAGCCTTCGGAGGTTCAAGGAGAAGCGGTGAGCATTTTCACTTCTTTGGGGTAGCCTTAATCAATTCAAGTTCAAAGGAATTTTTAACAGGAGCCTTCTTACTGACAGGGGTTGAGGGAATGGATCTTTTAGCAGCAGTAGTAGATACCTTAACAGGGGGATCAACTTATGGTCAATAATTTGGGGCAGAGGCCTAGGGTTAGGTTTTGAAATGGGATTAGTAGAAGCTAGGGGTTCTTCATCTTCCCCTTCATTTTGATTTGGGATATCCAATCTAGTAGCCAAAGGATTGTCATGGGGATTTTGAGCTAGGGCATGTTTATAGAGAGCAAGCATGAGGCCTTAGTACAAAGGGGGTTTCACACCATTTTCAATATTTTGTTGCAATGAGGAAAGTAGGTAAAATGGTAGGTTTATGTGTTTATTGTGATGAATGTGGTTAAGAAGAGGAAAGTGATAAGCATGGATGGTCATATATCTACCCTCTAATGTAAAATATCTCATGATGAACATACTAACTAGAGAAAAAGGTGATGGGAGTTCGAGCCACTCAAACCCATTTTGAAACTATGAGTTTCTCACCATCATGGAGAAAATTATCAATAAACAACTAATAATCATCTCTGCTCTATTTGACAACCATAATTTCCTAGTTCTCTAGACCATCCCCTCCACAATGAACTGACCCATAACCTCAAATCTCACAACCCCAATAGGAACTTGCCCCTTTCTCCATGAGTTAGTGAATTTAGTCGTGAGACTCTCATTGTAACCTTTCATTACCTCAAAAAATGAGACCATTCCCACTCTACTCAACAACCTCCAAAGATCAGCATTTTTTTTCAAAGCCAAGCAATTTGGAGGTCCGGTTCATTTTTTAGGCCCACCCATTTTAAAACACTATAAACTTCTTGAGTTATTCTTCTACAAACCTTTCCTAATAACACTGCAACACCCAAGCACCCAACTAATCTTGAAAAGCACACAAAAACTTATGTTTTGATGATAAGCTCTTTCAAAAATGAAATTCAAGAACTTTCTTAAAAAAAGTGACCTTTAACACATTTCCACAGGTAGAAAATTCATTATTTCCTTTACAAATAATAAATGAGTCCATATTATTTGTAGAAATTTGATCTTTAATGAAGAGGTGAGATTTGAAATTAGGCACATCGAAACACTGGGATTTGATGCAAGCCTTTGCACTAAAATAAACCATGTGATTCTTGGTTTTCTTGGAAATGAAATAAAAAATAAATTTCTCACTTGAGGATATCTTCTTACTCCTTGTCGTACCATGATTTCTATCATTAGAATAAGAGCCCTTTTTAACATGATACCACATATTCTCCCTATACCGATCCCTTTTACCAACTTTATAAGTTATTAACATTAACATATTTGTCTTTGAGAACTGTCTTTCATTGACAGAGGAAATTGGTTGTACTCCCATTGGGTTCACCTATTACACTTGAGTGCCTCATTGGTTTCAAATTTAGTAGAGAGATTACCTTCCCTGAACACATGTTGTATATGGCAGTGAGTGAATAATTCCATTAGGACCTTGCAATTATCAATAATGTCTTTAAGTTCTCAAGGATTTTCAGTGCCACCTTTCAAGATGTTGACTATTAATTTGCAGTCTCCTTCCAATATGACCTTAAAACCAAAGTCTCTAAGCATCTTTATTCCTGCCCATATAGTCGTAGCCTCTACTTTATTGTTGGAACAGATACCCGAAATTTTTCCATATCCCACTATGCAATCTCCCAGGTAGTTTCTCTGCAACCCTCCCACCCCTACAATGCTAATATTTTCTTTTTAGCACCCATTGAAATTACACTTAATCCATTCCCTCTCAAGAGTCCAAAAATTTGACTTCCTAGTAGAAAGTGTGAACCAATTGAGATTGATAAGGTCCTTCTTAATTCCCCATGTTTTCTTTATTCTCAATTCTTTGTAGGTCGGCTAGACTTTTAAGTAGTCGTACTCTCCAACTTCCACATTTTCCTACTTCTGGGCCTTTATAGACATACATAGCTCATAGTTGTTTCTCTCAACTTCCCTGAAAATTCTATTATTTCTTTCCTTCCCGATTCCCCAAGTTATGAAAGGGGGGGCTTGATTCCAAATATCCACTATAATCTTATAGGAGTAAGGGCAATTAGACCAGCTTTCAATAAATTACTTCATAGTAGGGGGAACACCCAATCCATGAGAAACAAAGGGAGGAAAAAATACCGTGCACTTCTCTAGAGTACTGAAAATGAAAGAGAAGATGCTTTACTGACTCTTCTTCCTACTTATAGAGGATACATCTATTAACTAACTAAAACCCCCTCCTCACAACATTATCAATAGTTAAGATTTTTCCATGTGAAGCAACCCACCAAAAATAGTTTACTTTCAAAGTAAGGTTTTTAATCCACACCTTGTCCCAATGAAGATCTATGCAATCAATAAGAGGTTTCTACAGTTCCTTATAAGCATTTTTTATCGAGAAGTAGCCAGAGGGGTTCCCAATCCACAAACATTCATCTTTCTTGTCATTACAAAACCAAGTCACCTCCCCAATGAGGCTATGTAGCCTTTGCACCACCAACTCCCAATTGAGTTATCTTTGACCTCTAAAGTTATCACTCCTAAGAAATCTATTAAATTTCTTCCATTTTGGATTATCAGTCTCCCAATTGATGTATTCTACCACATTTTTTCCACAAAATCTGGTCGAATTCTTTTTTAGGGGTTTGAAACCATCTAATGAAGAAAGAGAGGGATCCACAACCCGAGGGTCCTTCCAAAAATCAGTGTCCTTCCCATTTCCAATCCAATTTCTCACATCCAATTTCAACACACTTTTGGTTTTGATAAGATGGTTCCAAAAAACTAATCCATAAGGCAGATCAGAGGAAGTGAGGAAACAACCGGGATCTTTGTTCTTAAGATATTTTTCTTGAAATATCTTTACCCAATCCTTATTCCCTTCCAAGAGACTTCATCCCATCTTAGAAATGAGGGCTTTGTTAAAAAAACTAATTCTCCTTATCCCCAATCCTCCAACATTTTTAGGGGTACACACTTTCTCCCACCCTACCAAATTGAATATGTTTTTCTCTTTTTTTCTAGACCACATGAATCTTTTTCGTATTTATTCTATTTTTTTCCAATGAAGGCCAAAATTTTGAAGAGAGACAAATAGTAGAATGAGATGTTCTAAAGAGAAGCCTTTAGCAATTGTATCTTCCCCACCAGGCTTATAATTTTACCTTACCAACCTGCTAGCTTTTGTTGGACTCTTTCAATTAAGTGAACGAAGCAGCATTAACTCCTCTCAGGACTTTAGAATCAATGAGCTTTTGAATATTCCTTCCAAGGCCCTCAGCAACAATAATAAATAGATAGGGGAGAGGGGACCTCCTTTTCTTAGACCATGCCTACATGAGAAGAAACCTTGGGGGACTTCATTCACAAGAACTGAACACATAGGGGTGGTAACATAGGTAGTGAGCAACTTGATTAATCTACCATAAAACCCAAATTTCTTGAGAACAACAAAGAGAAACAACTAGGAGACTCAGTCATAGGCCTTTCAAATGTCAATTTTCATGGCCATCCTGGGGTTTTTACTCAATTCTATTGAGTGAAGGATTTCATGGGTGGTAATAATAGCATCTAAGATGTTTCTTCCTTGGACAAATCCTTTCTAATTTGGGGCTATCATTTTTCTTAACACATATTTTAGTCTAAGCACAATTATCTTTGAGAAAAAATTATATACTGTGTCACAAAGAATAATGGGTCTAAATTCCTTTATAGATGAGGCTTCTTCCTCCTTGGGGATAAGGGATATGAAATTTCCATTCAATTGATTGAGAATTATCCCTAATCTAAGGAAATCTCTAGTAGTATTGAAAAGGTCAGTTTTAACAATATCCCAATATATCTGAAAAAGGTCGAAGGGAACCCATTAGGCCCCAGGGCTTTGTAAGCCCCAAAGGAGAAAACAATATGTTTTATCTCCTTAATAAATACAACATTAGTCACAATCTTAATATATTTCTCCTCCTTAATAAATACAACATTAGTCACAATCTTAATATCTTTCTCAGTAATAACTTTAGGAATCACATCAAGGAAATCATCAAATACCTGGTTTGCACCCCCTAGAGCATTCTGGAAGGAGGAAAATAAGTTCATAGCTTTATCATCTATTTCTCTTTTGATTTTCACCATTGTGCCATCTTCTTTCTTAAGCATTCTTATCGTATTCCTGCTTATGTGTTTCATAGTGGATTGGTGGAAGAATTTGGTGTTTCAATCTCATTCAATATGCCACTGGACCCGCGATTTTTATTTCCAAAAAATTTCTTCCTATTTGTTGACCTTAAACCATTGAGATCTAATATTACATTCATGAGTGCAAATCTCTGGGTTCTGCCACAATAATGGGTTACACTTTTTGGGACATCCTGATTTTTGTTGAAATCACATATTTTTAGAGAATATAATGATTTAAGCATTAAAAAGGTTCCATTTTAAGGGTTTGATCAAACCCACTTATATCAAACCCCCTTGTATAGAAAGCCGCTAGTTTTAAACCATGCCTATAATGGAGTCTCCTTTACACCTATCAAAATGTTGATAAAAAACCACTTTTGATTTACCTTTTAGGGGATCAAATTAATTTATTTAAAATTATTTTTTTGTAAACATGCAGTCCTTATTATAATTTTCCAAAAAAGTATAGTTTTAAATATATTTAATTTTATTATTATATTTATTTTTTATTTCTTGTGAATGTAGGTTTTTCAATGAACATCGAGGTCTTTATTTCACACATATGGAAAAATAGGAAAAGAGAGAAAAAAAATTCTTTAAAATGCATGTACACTAGATATTGATGTCCTTATTCCAACAACAAAAAGAATAAGTTAATTCAAATGAATACAAAAAAAGTTATGCAGCTGAAAGTATAATATATCCAAATTATAATTACTCTGAATTAGAAAATTAATTAAAAAATATATATGCAACAAAAAATTATGAAAAAATATCCATCCACTAGATAATGGTGTGAAAACACTATATTTAAAAAATTAGAATTGTATGCTTTCTATAAAAAAATAAAATTATGTAGCTGAAAGTAAGCATCAGTTTTTGAAAATGATGTTTAGTAAAAAAAAATAAGTTAATAAAAACTACATAAAATAATTCACAATTTTTTTTTTAATTTTTTTTAAAAATATAATTAGATTCTCAACACAAAATATCACAAATCACTAGTTTTCTTCATCTTCAAATTCTCAATGGTTTAGCTTCTATAGGTGTACGAAAGTGAAGATCTAGTGAAAAATGTTGATTTCAATGTCAAGTTTGGCCAAAAAGTGTAACCCATTATTGTGGGATCACCCCTCTTCATCCACAAGGCCAGCTTCCATTTTATCGTGCACTTCCTTTAATTTCAAGGATGTTACCAAAGGTTAATTTATTCCATCCTTCACTCTTTGTTTGATTATTCTCATCTTTTCCACCAGGCTAAACATGGGGGTGCCTCCCGTAGGTTCAACCCACCAATTTTTTATTAAGATAGCAAATTCAAGATGGAGACTCTACATTAGTTTAAATCTGAAGGGAAAAGGACCTTTGTTATGATCAACATTTATTTTAAGAAAAATTACATTATCTTTTGAACCAAATCTTGGGAGGGTTGAGAGTGAGATGTTAGGAGATATTCCAATTTGAAGAGATAATAAACCTATCTAGCTTAACTTGAATCATCTAATTTCCAAGCCTTTTATTGGACCAAGTAAATTTTGAACCCAATAGAGGAATATCAAAAAACCCAAGAAAATTAAAGAAACCATCCAATTCCATCATACTTTAAGTATAGTCTTCCATCCCCCTAACTTCTCTGAGGGTAAAAGAGGAGAGTTGAAATCACCTCCCAGCAACCAATATTCATCCAATCTACTTTTTATATCATTCAGAAAATCACATAATTGCAATATGTCCCTACTAAAGTTGGAGGCATAGATATTTATTAAATTCTATTTCTTCAAAGAAGATAGATCTTCCAAAGACACCATTAGAATGTTCTTTCCAGCAAAACCCAATGTCCCTTTAAATTTTATAAGATTCCACATAGTGACTATTCCCCCCAAGGACCCTTCTGCCTCACTCACAAAGTAATTCTCACTAGGCCATATTTTCAAACTGCCTTTTCAAAGGTCTCTTTCTTCATTTTTGTTTCTTGAAGAAGCAAAACATCCACTTTTTTATCCATAATACAAGTTTTGACCAAAAAAAAATTATAAGGGCTATTAAGGCCCCTAATATTCTAGGAGAGAAACTTCAAATCAGAACAAAACTATTACAAAAACACCATGAGGTTTTTAGGAGAACAACCAACATTGCTTCTTCTTGGACCTCTAACCTCTTATCGAGTCCAATTTTTTTTGTCTACCAGAAGCCACATCCCGCACTATATCTTTATTCCTTGATTCATTTTGGGAAGGTAGATTCCAACCTTGTTTCCTCCACAAACATCCAATTTCTTTTTATTTTTTGACTTACTTGTTCGTCTTATAACCATTCTTCCTCTTCTCTTTCACTAGGATGAGGGGGAAACTTAGAATAGCCAAAGATTCACTCAGGTTTCCACCCTCCATCCAACATTGAAAGGAAAAATCCCCTGAGGATAGAGAAGGGGTTGATAACATAATAGTAGGAATTTTCCCTTCCTCCATCCCATCTTCTTCATTAGCATCAAGACCGGCTTTATCATGAGCTCATTCATTGGCCTCCCTCTTAGTCTTTTCCATCTCTTCATTTGAATTTGAATTTGGATTTTCTTCATTTGCCTTTGGTTTCATACCTTGTTGCAATCCTGGGGTTGGGATTTCTTCTCCTAAGGTTACTTCCTTGATTTCCTTGTTGTCCAAGACTCAAGAAACAATAAGAGGCTCATGGAAAGTAGCATCCCTCCCCAAGGAGAAAGAACCATTCCCTTGGGGGATTCTTTAGGACAATAGCTCCCTCCTAAACATAGACATCCTTATGGGGAGGTGCAGCAGAATCAACCTTATAATCCTTAATCTCCAACTCTATTAGGTATTGCATATCTTCATTGGTCACCTCTTCGGTCATTTTATTATATGAATGAATAAGGTGACTGAGTTTCTTGCATAATTGATAGAACTATCTTTCATTTTCATACTCCAGGGGTTGGGACCAGTTACCAAAATTTGACTTAAGGATAACATAGTTAGAAAGACCATGTTAACAACAACATTAACACAAATACAGGCATAAACTAACCTTTAATTTTATTGTGTTATTTTTTCAACCACCAGGAGGCTCCCAAAAGAGTTGGAAATCCCTTTCAGGATTCCCAAATCCTAAAACTCGAGGGGTAGTCATGGAAGGCATACCCATGTAAGTGTCGTAGCACCCAGGTCTATAGAAGGGTCAAAGATTGGTTTCCATTTACACAAAGAGAGGAAGTTCTTGAAGCCAGCATCAAATTTCTAGGGTCCCTACATTAATACCTTTGACATATCTTCATAAATCACAAAGGAAAAAAGGAAGATACCTTTGGGCGTTGCACTGATAGAGACACTTCCTTTAAGATTCCAAACAAAAGCATCCCAGAGTCATACCTATTCAATAGTCAACCGATATGCCAGAAACTGTCCAACCAATGACAACTTGAGGCCATCCATAGCCTTCATCATCAAAACTTCAAGGACATCAAATTTCCAACCAGTAACTGAGCAAGAAGCAAACTCTGAGTTCAGTTTTCCCATAGTTGGCGGGATGACACCCACTAGTTTATCCATAAAAGAGGTTGATTCTTCTTCAAAGAAGAAAGAGTCTAAACTGAAAGACAATGACAAAGGCATCTTTCCAGAAGTACTAGATGGCCTTCCCCTAGGATAAGGGACAGAGGTAAAAGAAGGGGAACCAACATGGGGAACAACAACATTGGAAGTTGCTAAAGTAGACACAGTACCAGACAAAGAGATAGCATTCCTAGAATGTGGAGCCTTCCTAGGTCCCCCACCCGACCATCCCATCGAGCAGTAAATTCAAATCAGGAATAGAGGAATTCAAAAAAAAACAAGGGTGGAAAAGTTGCAGAGCAAGATTCGAAGCATGTACATACCAAGATCTTTGTGTTGTGAGTGTTGCAGAAAATGTATACAAGAGGATCCCCATGTGGTAGGGGTAGAGGTAGATAGAAATGAGAATTTTGTCCATGGTGATAGTTTTAGAGACTTCATAAGGAAGGTGGAAGCATTAAAAGAATAAATTAGAAGATTTTTTGCATAAAGGAGAGAACCTGTAAGTGATGAAGAAGAAACCTCAGAGGATGCTAGCCAAGAAAGTGAACAAAGAAATGCAACAGTAATAGTTTCCAATGATCCATTGTTGATTGCCTTATCAAGGATGGGAAAGAGACCATTATTGGATGTTCCTACATTTATTTTAAATTTGAATCTAGAAGAGTTAGTGGATTAGATCAATAACATGGAAGAGTTCTTCAAGTTTGAAGAAGTTGAGGATCCTGACAGAGTGAGGTATGAAAAAACCAGATTGAAAGGATAGGCTTCAATTTGATGGAGAGAGATTCAATTGGAAAGAGGAAGGAGAGGCAAGGATAAAATCACTAAGTGGGATAGAATGGTGGAGAAAATGAAAAGTCAGTTCATTCTAGTGGACTATGAGCTTGATTTGCTCAAAAAAATGCAAGGGTTAAAACAAGGGACCAAAATAGTGAAAGAATATATGGAGGAGTTTCATAGGATCATAATTATAATAGGACATGTGGAAGAAAATAAGGATAAGGTTGTGAGATATATTAATGGATTGAGACCAAAAATATAAGAGGAGATGAATTTGGTGAGAGTTTTCACAATGGAAGATGCCTTGAAAATTGCCTTGAAAATTGAGGAAAGAATGAACAAAAGGTATGAAAGTAAGCAAAGAGGAAGAGGTCATGATGAGGAGGTTGAAGGAAGATCATATGGAGTAGGTAATAATCAAAAAAATAAAAATAAAAAGACTAAGGCAGAAGAAAAAATCAGAGATATGAAGATTCATATGGTCCTAGAGATCAAAATTCAAGAGATAGAGGAAGATTGGGTAGAGGTTTTGGAAGAGAAACATTTAGAGGAACTTGTTTTAAGTGTGGAGAAGAGGGTCACAAAAAATATTATTGTCCTCATGAAGAGAAGAGACTAAGAAGAACAGAAATATAGAACAAAGCAACAAATGTGAATAGAGAAAACGTGGGATCATCACATTCCAAAGAAGCAAAATATGGTGAAACTTTAATGGCCAAGAGAACCTTTTTGAATAAAGACAAATAAATTCAAAGAAAAAAAAAAATAGAACAAGATGCAAGTTCTAGAATAAGGTATGTAATTTCATCATAGATGGAGGTAGCATAGACAATCTCATTTCCTAAGAGATGGTGAGAAAATTGCAGCTAGAGAGAAAAAGGCATCCACATCCATATAGGATAGCATGGCTACAAGATGATAGGAAAGTTTTAATAAATGAACAAAGTTTGATAAATATTAATATAGGAGGTTATAGAGATGAAATTTTGTGTGATATTATTCCTATGAATGCTTGTCATGTTTTGTTAGGAAGGCCTTATCAATTTGACAAGAAGGTGGTGCATGATGGTTATGCCAACACATACACATTGGTGAAGGATGAATTGAAACACAAATTAAAGCCATTGAAAGAAGAAATAGGTAAATTTTGTTGCAATGCAAGGTCATGTTTGGTTAATGAAATAAAACTTTTAGATGGTATGAAGTATGAAAATGCTGGCTTTGTTAACACTAACCATGATGAAGATGAGAAAGGTGATTTTTTCACTCAGATTAAAGTAGAGATCTCAAGTAGAATGAAGGTAGAAGAAGATGGTAAGGTAAAATCTGATTTAATTGTTTCTTTTTTATGAGAAAGAGAGTGAAGGAATAGATAAGTTTGTTGCAAAAGAAACTACTTTTGATAAAGTTGAATTGGAAGAGTGGAGTGTCAAGGTTAATGAAGAGTGGAGTGTGTTGAGAATGGTGGAGGTGAAAGTGTTTTGATTAGTGATCATGATGAATTTTCAATTAATGTGGAAATGCAATCTTTTGATGGTAGTACTAATGTCGTTTTGAGTGAAGAAAAATAGGTTGCAGCAATGTCATGTCTTTCAAAAGGCATGGAAACAGTGGAATTTCATGAAGGGGACATGGTGGAAAGAGATGGAAAAGGTAGAAAATAAAATGAGGAAAACAAATAAATTTGTTTTGATGAAGGAGAGATATAATTTTAATTGTTAGTTCTAATTTTTATGAAGTATATAGGTTGGAAAACAAATTTGATGCTTCGAATTACATGATGGATAGTAGAGGAAGGATGAAACATGCTAATATTGTAAGTTTGTAGAAAATGGTGCACAAAAATATTCCTGTGGCCAAGGTAATAAGGTAGATACAAGATAGACACAAGGTATAAAAAAAAAATTTTGCAACTCATGAAAAATTTATTTCTACCTGGGGTGTTTGATGTAGGAGCATCCTATGTGAAAGTGCAATCAACATCAACCAAAAAAAATCAAATTTGAAATTTGCATTTACATTTCATGTTAGGAGGTTAATTTCATGTTAAGAGGCTATTTTAATAAGTTGAGAATAATTATATTTAATTAAATAAAAATCATTTTTATTATGCAAGTTAGGAACTGGAGATAGTGGTGTAGTTGCATTTTTGAAAAAAATAGAAAAAGAAAACTTGGGGATTGGATTTGTGGGAGTTACAAAATGGAATGAAAAATCATTTATTGATTTTTATATTATTAAAACCACTAATTCCCAAGATGGGATCATGACTTTTCCAAATAGGAGGGAAACTTTGATTTTTGGATTTTTGGAGAAGGGTTTTGTTGGAGATTTGGGGCATTCATTTGTGGTTGCAAGTTTTGGGAATTCATTTGTGGTTGCAATTTTTGGAGGTTGGATAGTTGGGTGTGGCATTTATAATAAGGTTATTGAAATGTTTTATTTTAGGTTTCAAGGGTTATTGCAACCACCAAAGGTTTAAAACACCATTGTTGAGACTTGAAGATGTGCAGGTGATTGTTGGAAGAGGAAAAGAGCAAATTTGGAGGTGCTAATGGAGCACATAGTTTGATTTTTTGTTGTATATTATTTTCAGTTCATTTTTCAGATTATGTGAAGGGTATATGTTGCTACCCATCAGTTCTTTGTTGACTGAAAATGACATTGTAATAATATTTTTATTATGAGAAAATTTATTGTTGCAAATTTTAATGTGAATCCATGAGTTTTGTTGTTGATTTGTATGCACTATTGTTGATATTTTGAGTGTTTGTTTTAGAAAAGAGGATTGTTGATAATCCCTCTTTCATCATAAACTGTTAATGATGGTTAGGCTATGTATTAATTTAATTAATCATGGACTAATTAACTTAATCAAGATTAGGATATGTGTTAATTTAATTAACCATAGATTCATTAACTTAACTAGGATTAGGGGATTTGGAGAAATATGCATAAAAGTTAAATTAATTAAATTTAATTCATTTGGAGAGGACTATAGGATAATTAATTAAATAGTATGATATTTAATTATTTATAGAAGAGATGAGTTAATTAATTAAATAATGAATTTTTATTTTTATTTTTTTTAGTTAAGTATTGCCAAAATTAGGGGGTGGTAATATCCCATGGTTTGATTGATAGTTTAAGTTCATTGATGTGACCCCTATATAAGTGGCATCTTACCACCTAATTATATGCCACTCTTACCAACGCACAAGCTGGTGATCTCATGGAGATTTGTTATTTGGCAGGTTTAGCATTCATTGTTTCAAGTGTGGTGCTTTGTTCACTTAATGTGAAATATTTCCCTTCCTGTGGAATGACTTTCCTTTATTCGACTCTATGTGATGAGGGTACCTTAACCTCATTTGATAGATATGTTTGAAATTTCCATTATTTGGCATGTATCTGATCTCTTTAATATTGGCAATGGGTTACATTATTTTAATGATGCAAGAGTTTTCTTTCATCATGGAGACCCCATATTAATTATTAGTGATCGGAGCCAGCTTTCCTTTCTGGGATGAATTACAAATCAACATTTGAAATTGGTATTAAAGGAGAGAGGCCTTTTAACCATGAAGGCCATGAGGCTCATTCTGGGTGACAGGTTTTTGGCTTCTAAGGAATTCTATCGTGTTAACTCTGATATACCTACCTACTTCGTTGCCTCCCTTCTTGGTCTATGAGCCCCAAAGGAGATTGTGAGTAGTATGGCCATAAATTCTTCTATTCACATTTTTTGGGAGATTTGGATAGGGTGATAAATGCAGCCCATCTTGGAGTGGGGATTCCATAGCCCCATGACCTGGGTAGACCTCACGGTGTGGAGTTTTTTTCATTTCTTTTGGACATGAAAGGACAGGAGCTCCAATTGCATCGAAGCCACACCCTTGTGGGTTACCATTTTTTGCAGAAGCTTTATCAATGCGAGCCTATTGATGATTTTGAATGGTTGGATGAATTCGATGCCTTTGAGGAAATTTGATTCTAGAATATTAGGTGTTTAAAAGCGTACAAATAAGGGTTCTACGTTCATACTCTAGCTCATAAGATAGTATGTTATGTAGGATGTAGGTAAGGCTTAGGTTGGTGAATCTGGTTTTTTTTCATTGCCCATCTTTTGTATCTTATAAAAGGGCAATATAGCTGTATATTTGAAAGTGACATATGAACAGCTTACCAGAAAGGTGTTGGTATTGATACTATCATTTTCTATACATATGTGTATATGGAATTCGCAGTTAATATGAAATATATGGAAAAATTATGGACTATCTGTCTTACCCATATTCATAATACCTTTTCCATTTTGCATTGTTTTATTATTTTTATAAATTCTATGTTAGCCCAATTTTGTAGAATGGATTCGAAAATGAGGGTATGTTATTTTAAATGTGATCACCAAGGCCACAGTTAAATGTTAACTTCTATTTCTCATATTATTATTGGATGACACCATATGCTAATAATTTATGCTTTGTTGCAATGGTTTTCAATGCATTTTTTGAATACAAAGATCTCCATATGTGTGTTTGCTTCAAAAAAAAATCTTGTTTTAATATGATTACTTCCATATTCCAGTTAATTGGAATACAAATGATTTTTTATTTAGATCTTAAAAAATCAACTCTTTGAGCTAATTGTTAACCTCAATTTCTCATGTTATAGTATGATGAACTCATATGTAGATGAGTTATACTTTGTTACAAGGGTTTTTAATGTGGTTCCAATATACAAAGGTCTTTGTAAGTGCGTTTATTTCGCTTCCATATTCCTATTAATTAGAAAACAAATTATTTTTGTTTAGACCTTAACTAATTAACTTTGTGAAATGTTAGTAAATAAAACCATATAAAAATTTCAATTAAGGTTCATATATGTGTACCTTTGAACTGTTTGGTACTTACCTGAGACTCGACACTTTCCTACCATACTTTGTATTGCTTGGATATGTTGATCCTCATGTTGGTTCCCAAATCTATTGTCCACTTGAATCTTAAAGGGTTGTCAGGCCTAATGGTTAGATTCAAGGAAATATTTGGCCAATGAATGGGAGATTGAATTAAAACCCTTTTGTCCCCTACACTTTGGGCTTTGTGAGACCTAGGAGGGTAATCCCAATAGTGCACTTATAGATACTTGTGTGCCAAAGTGCCTAGAACACTGTAAATAGATGATTCTCCTTTAACTATTTATTGGACATGATACTACCCTAAAGGTTTGGTTGACCTTCATGGTATTGCCTAGTTAAACATGAGAGATGTAGAGCATTAAATTCCACACACATTCACAACAAGATAGATAAGTAAATTGATTTAAAATTGTAGTTTCTCACAAAACAATCTCAGGAAACTATAACATCAAGAAACCAGTGCCTAATCTTAGGGTGGAGTCATTTAAACCATGAAATTGAAATACATCACAGCATTATCTTTGTCATTACTGTGTCTATCAGATGATTCCTTACACCATTGATACTAGAAACTAAGCTAACCATACTTATTAATCCATGCATACAATTTCATAAATCTTCATTCTTGTTAATAAAAATTAACTTACTCCTTGAATAAGAGTAATAACAGTGAGCAAACATTCACAGGAAGACAAGAAGATGAACAACAGAAACCCTTGATTTCTTATATTCAAAACTTATGTCAAACTAACCAAGAATATATTGCCATTTATTTATCTAACATGACAGTGTTGTAATTACATTCTCCATTACATGGCTGAAATTAATCCAAAAACATAAAATAGACACTATACATTTGAGACCCTATTACAAACTAGTATTCCTGTCAGAACAAAGAAAGAGCAACCTTCCTCAAATGAAATAGAAAATTACATTTAAGGAAGAAGAAACCCTAAATGTAAATCTTCATCAAACACTTGGAATACTCAACTTCGTTGATCAATAACAGCCTCCAACACTCATAGAATCTTCAATCTGTACTTTGATTCTCGCCTCTTGCTTGCCTTTGCATTTTACTACCCTGCACCTAAAAGTTTTATCTTTTTTGTGAAGATCCATCATTAATTTACATCGACTGTAGAAAATCCCACTTCTACACTTTTCTTTATTTTATGCCTCTACATTTTGCTTGTATTCACCCAACAATAGAAAATTACTTTACCCCCAGAAATATTTTCAATCTTTATTTACCCTGTAGTTGAAAACTTGTTCCATTGTGAAAATAAACATTTTTCCCATGCATTTTGTATTTTACCTTTTATACTTTATTCATTTCACCATAATTTTGAGCCCTTTGCTTTACTTGTGAAAATTTTAATTATTTCACTAAGTTGCACCAAGCACTTTGTATTTTACATTTTAAAAATTTATCTTTTAAATGTGAAGGTATTTAAATCTGTCCTCAGGTAAATAAAATATTTTACCTGCCCTTCTTTAAAGTATTCTCCAGCCCTAATTTTAATTTGCAAAAACTTTAATTTATTTATATTACCAGGTTGTGTATAATTATTTACTCATGCCTCCTTATCTTGCATTTTAATTTCAAAATATTTAAATCTTTTTTTACTGATGGAGACATTAAAATATTTTATCATGTCATTTAAAATCTATGCTAAGCACTTCACCTTTTAAAAAAAAAATTTAAAAATACCTTAAAAACTACATGGGCCAACCCTTCCATGTGGAGCCTCCCCACTCCCCCATTATTTTCTTATGATAGTAGCAAAAACCCCATGGGCTAGCTGGGAAAGCATTTTATAATGCTTAGAAATTTGCAAGCCTTTCATATATTTTTCCTCTCAACAGCAGTAATGAAACATTATTATTTAAACATTATAATCATTGCACTCCTTCCCACCAATCCCCGCTTCCTTGCAAGAAGATATTGCCATCAGCATTCACAGACACGGGATGGTGGGGAAAAATCATTCCACGTTCTATCACATTCTCCATGAACATGGGCGGCAAGAAAATATTTATAGTAGGCAACATGAAATTTTATCTTTCTCTCCATTGAAGCCATGCTTATGAAGCCTTCTATTCATTGTTGCCCAATTTATTCATAGTTGGGTCTTTTTTTACAATGCAGGGCATTTTTATGGTTGTAGGCACCCAAAATTCATTCCAAACATATTGAAAATTTCTTCCCAAGCATTAGGAATGGTCAGGGGGTGATTTCAGACCATGGAGCAGCAATTTTGAGCCAATAACAGCCTCCAAAATCTTATCGTAAAGCCAAAAACGTGAGATTTGTTCATCCTGCAACAATACTTGCCTGAATTTTCCCATAATGCCTCAGAGGAACATCCATGGAGAAGGAAACACTTCAATCTTCACCACAATAGAGATTGCAGATCAAAATCATCCTCTCAGCCTGCTATCCTATGTTGCCATGAGCAATAACTTGAATGGGCTAGCGGAGAATACTTCCTTTAATAAAGTGTGTCGCCAAAAAGTGTAGCCTTTGACACTTTTCACTCATTTGGACCCTTTTCTATTGATTTTGGACCCTGTTCAACCCATTTTTACCCCTTTCCAAGCCTTGTGTCGAAGTTTTGCAAGGTGTTGTAAAACATTTTTCACACTTTCCTAGGCTTGTCATCACTAAATTAACCCTCTCTTATGCTATAATGACCCCTTCATATACATGTAAGTCCCACTTTAGTGTTTTTTCATGAGACAATCCCAACAAACATAAATAATCATAGTTTAATTCCCAACAAGCAATGAAAAATGCCCAGGTGGACTAGGTCGTCACCTTCAGCTACCTAGTCCCATGTGGCTTAAAAATTGAAATAAATTTAATTTTCTTTCAAGATTTTGTCTCTAAAACCCTAAAATTGGCCTGTATGGTGTTATTTTGGGAAAATTAGGGCATAACTTGTATAAATAAGCCTAAAAACCCTAATTTCTTATAAGACACACTCATTGTTCACTCTCCTCTCAATCTCTCATCTCTCCCCTCTTCTCAAGCAAGCTAGGATTTGAGAATTACAAGTCAAGAAGACATATTTTCTGAAGCATTCAAGGGTTGATTGTTGCAACAATACAAGATCTCTCATCATGGCAAGGTAACTTACTCCACTACTCCATTGTTTCATGTTTCATTGCATTACTTCTATTCATTTTGGTTTAGTTACCTAAAAGGGGTTTGACCAAGGCAAACCCCTAATCCCTAACAATCAACATTTTATCTTTCTCTCCTTGTGTGTTTGCAGATTTAGGTACATAGAAGATCATTGAAGGCTTTGAAGACTTGTTGAAGATATCTCCTTGCTTGCAAATTCCCAACATCCACCAAAAGTCACTTTCAGCCCCAAATATTAGAGTTTCAAAAGTGAACAACTGTGAAAAACTAAGGTGCAAACGAAGGGCTTCTGTTTCCCCTTCAAAAATTCCAAAAATCCTCTAGAAGACTAAGTCGCCAACAATGGTGACCTAGTCCCACAGGATAGGCCTTTTTGTGATCTTAACATTTCCAGACACCCATTTGGCAGAAACAAGCTCCGAACCAATTTTCTCAAATTTGGGACTAGATCAACAAGATTGGCACAAGTGTCCCTTTCGACTTCTGTAGCATTTTCATCAGCATTCCAAACCTCCATCAGATTCCTCTTCAAATCTGAAGTGAACATATCCTATCTCCTTCATTTCTATATATTAGTGTACATTCTTAGGTCATTTTGTATATGTTTGCATATTATTATGTATTTTCCAGCAATTTGTATTTCAATAGTTTAGCATTCAATAAATCATTGCATTTCCAGTTTATTACATTTAGGGCATCTCACACACATCACATATGAATCCCCTAACTCCCCCTTTGAATGAACCCTAAAGTGAAAAGCTGTGAAAGAGAGACC
>CM021101.1:818991759-819038783 GCA_007115665.2 Sequoiadendron giganteum
ATACAATGACAATCATAATATTATTCCCTTATAAGAAGATGAAGAGCTTATGTTAGACTCTCCTTCCCTAGGGGATCTTAATATTATTCAACCTCAACTCATCCTTTACCCACCTTCAAACAAACCCAAACCTGAACTTATACTCTACCCACCTAAGCATAATATGTCAAAGAAGTTGAGTCGTAATATTGTTTCTCATACACATTACACTAGAAACAACCCATTCTCACAAAAACTTACCTCAACTCCTTTACCTTCATCCACTCCCATATTACCTGTTGCCCCTCGCTTGAATTCACTCTATAGGGAGTATGACTGATCAACTAAGGAATACTCCTACTAAGATCTCATTATGGGACCTTATTCAAGTCCCCCCTCACTATCATAACATGATGCAGAATTCCTTACAATGAATTCGTGTCCCTTCTAATGCACAAACAAATGACATAGAAGCTATGATTCAAGGCTTGAATGTTGACATTGTTTTCCACCAAAATGAGCTCCCTCCTTTGGCAGTGCAAAAACAAGTTGAAGCTTTCGTAATCATATCTTAATACAAACGCATAGGGATCAAGCGAACGCTTGTTGGAAATGGCTCTATTTTTAATGTGTGTAGTGTCAATCTCTTGGATAGGCTCCATATCGATAAATAAAAAATTCAACCTACCTATTTATCTATTAGTGGATTTGACAGTGTAGGATAAAAACCGCTTGGTGTGATCACTTTGCCTCTTACAGCCATGATCCATGTTATGCCCCATGATGTTTCCTATAATCTCATTTTAGGCAAGCCATGGATTCATGTAATGAATAGGATGCCTTCCACTCTTCATCATAAGATGAAGTACATCTACAACAAAAAAGTGTACACACTTGATACAGATCACGAGCCATTTAGTGTCTTACAACTTGATCAAAACAAATCCAAACCCTTCAACACTTCAACACCCCCCAAACAAATGGAACCTGTACAAAAAATGCCCTTAGATGACGATTGGGGTTCCCTACAATTCACACCTCCTTTACTAGGAGAATCCAAGATCACAAACAAAGACTCTAAAAAGGGAAACGTAGTCTTGTCCACACAAGACTTGGTAGATCCTTTGAAAGCATCCACCTCAACTACTTTAGAGAAAGAATTCAACACCAAACAAATACCCGATCTAGAAGCACTAAAAAATCCTTATGGAAAATGTTATGATCTCATGAAGCAACTTGGCTATAGTGGAAAAGAATGTGGTGCTAACGAACAAGGTATCTGTGTCCTATCGAGCTTCATACCCAAACAACACATCATGGTCTTGGATTTTGTCCTTTCATTGAAATAATAAAATCTTCCTCCAACATCAACAACATCCCACATAACCCTTCTAACCCAACCTTAGAAAGTGATCCTTTGCGACACTCGCACCACACAAATAAATATTCGCTTAATGCCAATGTCATCTCACAAAACACTATTGATTTAGATTTTACACACTCCTCTAAAGGAGTGTACAAAATCCAACAATCTAAAGCACCTTGCATAGGTATGACATCCTATACTAAGCAAGAAACTTCTTTTTTACACACCCAAGGAACACCTTCTTCCTTTGATCAAGAGGGTATCTTGTCGAGACTCCTCCAAGATCAATTGATCTCCCTTCCTCCCCAAACTCAAAAGAAATTTTATTACAAGAATTCCTTTTGTGCCTACCACTGATTTCATGGTCATCACACTAATGAGTGTAAGGCCTTGAGTATACAAATACATCTTAAGTATTTTGGTGTTCTTCCTTATATGGGGGCACCTTGATCCCCTAATCGATCCTGATTTTTACTCTACCTTGCATCTCATCAATCCATTCCTTTCGGCTCACTCATAACCTACACTAAGTGGGGGCAAGGGGTTAGGTAGCCTTGTCCTCATATGTCACTTTTCATTGTCTCTTTTTACTAGTTGGTAACCTTTCATGAACGTATAAGAGCAAGCTTGGGACGTTGAAGACATCTCTTGAGATTGAATCGCATGTGACATACTCCCCTTTTCATGACGAATCTTATCAGAAACATATGACTTGGCATAGGGCTTTCTAAACAAGCTATCATGTCTTCTTCTACTTTAAAGCACTTTCTCACAGTAATGGTGTTAGCAATCACTTTAAAGTGGGGGCATACATCGACACTCAAATCTCATTGTGTGATTTTATTTTTCTTGTGATTCCCTCTCTTGGAAACATTAGGTACAATGTTGCTCAGGATGAGACATTGCATTTGTCCTCTCTTACAAACAAGATGAGACCATTTTCACTTTTCCTCTCTTGAGGGACATTATGCATGATGTTCCTTAAGATGAGACATTGCACAAACTAAGAAAAACCCCTTTGAACATTTCAAAAATCATTTACAAAAGTCATTTTCTTTTGTGGTGCCTTATTAAAGTTATCAGGAAGTATAACTTTGATATGGTTTAAGCGAGAAGCCTAACAAGCGGCATGAATTTCCCCATAGCCACCTCTGTGTGTGTGAGTGCATACCAATCATGATTGTATGTTTCTCACCTTTTGGGCCTTCTCACCCAGTGGACAACCAAAAGTCTCATCACCCTAGACTGAGTACACTTCTTTTTGGACAAACAACCTAGATATTATCCACAACTAGTTGGACAAATGGTTGAAGCTTGATCCAACTTTTCACCTTTCCTTCTTCTCTTTCCTTTAGTTCTTTCCATTGCATGATCATGTATCTCATTTTGTTGCATATCATTCACCCTTGAATGTGTCTTCTTGCATTGATGTCAACTTGACTTAGAATCTTGAATCTTGGGGGCTTGACAACCTCCTTCATCTTTGTCATTCTTCACCATTTGCACCACTTGGCTACTTTAGTGTGAGTTTGAAGCAATTTCATCCTCTCACTAAAGTGGGGGATAAATGTGTCACCAAAAAGTGTAGCCTTGACACTTTTCACTCATTTGGGCCCTTTCTTGTGGCTTTTGGCCTAGTTATGTGAAGAATTCTAAGGTGTCTTACAAAGGTGTTGTGAAGTGTTGTAACACATTTCCTCACTTTTCTAAGACCCTTTCATCATATTTCAGCTAAAAAACCTATTTTTACCCATTTCCAAGCCTTAGTCAAAAGTGTTGTAAAGATTTGCAATAAACTCTCACACTTTCCTAGGCTTGTCATCAATAAATTAACCCTTTCTTATAGCATAATGACCCCTTAATGCACTTATAGGTCCTAATTTAGTGTGTTTCGGAAGATAATCTCAAAAAACATCATTAATCACATCTTAATCCCTGATAACCAAACAAAATTTCCCAAGTGGACTAAGTCGCCACCTTGGGCTACTTAGTCCCATGTCACATAAAAATCAAATTTAACTCAAAATTCTAGCAGGATTTTGTCTCCTAAACCCTAAGGTCGGCCTGTGTTGTGTTATTTTTGATAAATTAGGGCACAACATGTATAAATAAGGGTTTTTCTCATCATTTTCACCCCAATCTTATAATTCATCTCTCTTCCTCCTAACTCTCTCATCTCTCCTTCTTCTCAAGCAAGCTAAGGTTTTGAGTATTCCAAGTCATCAAGACATCCCTCAAGAAGCATTCAAGGGTTGAATCCTCCATTGTTGCAACTCAAGATCAACCATCAAAGCAAGGTAATCTCCATTGTTTCATCACTTTGGTTTGATTACTCAAAAGGGGTTTGACCAAGGCAAACCCCCATGCCCTAATAATCAACAATTTTTCCCTCTTAGTGTGATTTATAGGTCTTATATGTAGATTTGGAAACGAACCAAGGTGGAAAATCATCAACAAATTTCCAAAGCCCTTCAAGGTTGTAGAAACCCTAGTTGAGGCTTGGAGAACACTTGCAGACCAGATTCTTCACTTTCGAAACTGAATACCTGGAGGAGAAGAAAGTGCAGACCGAGGGCTTCCATTTCCACTCTCTGATTTCCAAAAATTCAGAAGTGGACTAAGTCACCAATAGTGGTGACTTAGTCCCACTAAACCTGATTTTCAGAGGATTTTGTAGATTTGGACACCCTTTTACCTTAAACCTATTCTAACAGATTTTCTCAAAAACTAGACTAAGTCGCCCAAGTTGGCACAAGTTTCCCAGTTGGCTTTCTACAACTATTTCATCAGCATTTCAGACCTCCATCCCATCCTTCTTCACATTCCAGGTGCACACATTATGTTTCATAGTTTTATGTTTAGTTTGTTTATGTTTCTTGGGTTATCTTGTACATATTTTCACATCATTATAGGATTAGCATCAATAAATCATTTCTCTTTCAGTTTGTAGCATTTATATCATCACATTCCACACATCACACATCCTCACACCTTAAACCCCAAATATTGAATGAACACCAAGAATACTTAGTGTGAAAGAGAGCCATTTTCTCACCTAGATCCTAGGTGAAAAACCCTAGGAGCCCATTGGGGAATCCTCTTTCCCTATTTATTTTTTGGTGGTTCAACACAGTCTTCTTTCTTTGGTATCAATACCAATGTTCTATTGTTCAGATCTTTGACAAACTTCTTATGTTTCCTGAAGTCTTTTGTTATTGCCAAAACTTCATCCCCTAAAATATGCTAGCACTTTTGATAAAAGAAGGCAAGATATTTGTTTGGCAGAGGAGCTTTGTTTGGGTGCAATTAGAATGTTGCTTGTTTTATTTATTCTTTCGAAAAAGGTTCGACGAGCATCTTATTGTCTTTGTTAGATATTATTTCAGGGATATTGGAAAAAAAATTATTGTCATTAAACACTTATTTACTCCCCTCTGGCGCTAATAGGTTTTTGTAAAATTTGATTGCTTCTTTCTTAATGCCTTCTAAGTCTTGGATTAGAGTGTCATCTTGTGAGTGGATGCTTGATATTTTTTATGTACCTTTTTTATTTTGGTTGTATTGTGGAAATTTTTTGCATTTGCATCGCCTTCTATTAGCCATACCTCTCTTGACTTGGATCTCCAATATTCTTCTTCTTGTGCTAAGATTTCTTTTTATTCTAACATAATTGTTTTTCTTTTAGATAGTCTTCTTGGTTCATGCCTTCTCTCACTACTTTGCTATTTAGAGTTGCAAGATCTTCTTCTAATCTCTCTTTTTTGTAAAGATATTTTTTAATACTATTTTGTTCCAATTTTGTAGCTTCTTCTTTATGTATTTTAATTTACACATGAAGACAAAGCTTTTAGTTTCACTAGATATTTTGGGGCCTCTTCCCACCAATGACCTATTGTTTCCACCAATTCATCCCTCTAAAACCTTTTTTTTTCCATTTTAAAATATGACTTTATGTTGTTGTTATCCCCTATTATTGTTAGTTTGATAGGAAAGTGATATGATCCTATTAGTGGGAGGATTTATGCTTCCATTGTCTGATTCTCTTCAAACCAATCCTGGGAATAAATAAATTTGTCTAATTTTCCTTTTATGCAACATACCCCATTCCTTCTATTAGACCAAGTGTATATACCATTCTTGGTAGGTATATCAATTAGGTTATTCCTTCTAAGGAATTGGCTAAATTCCTCTATTAGGGTTGAGACAGTTTTGTTACCACCCTATTTTCCTCTATTCTTAGAACTATATTAAAATCACCACCTACGATTACCTTCTCACTTCCAATTTGAGATATTTTATGGCTCAAGATATTCCATAATTTTCTTTTGTCTCCTCTCCTAGTTGGCCCATAGATGTTGAAGAGACTGAATTTGTTATTGCTTTGTGGAATTTTGATGGTTCTCAACATCTAGTTTGAATGCTTTTCTATTATATTTAAATCCACTGAGTTAGTTCTCCAGAGTATTCCTAGTTCACCCACTATTTCATGGGCTTTAGCAAAGGCTTCCTCCCAACCTTTGATGTGTAGGATTCTTTTTGTTTTACCTTTGATTTTGGTTTCTTGTAGTATGATTATGTTTGTCTCATTATTTTCAATTTGGCACTTGATTAAGCGTTGTTTGTTAGGGGCATTCAATCACCTAACATTCCATGTTGTTAGCTTCATAATTCATCGTATTGGGAGTTCTCTACTCTCTTAATATCTTTAAGGAAATTTATGATACTTTTCAACCCCTTTTCTTGGGCAAGCTCTTCCCTTATCTGCTTTTTTTATTTCCTTCCCTTCTTCATCTTATTTTTCTTTGGCAAGTCTAGATAGTGTGCTGTTTTTTTTTAATATGCATTTGTTCTCTATTATATCCAATTCATCAAATTCATCATTCTCACTTTCTGAATATTCCCCTTCTATTTCTTATGTGGCTTGAAAACTCGAAGATAAGTTTTGGCCATGGGCAACCTCCTTCCCTAGGCTTTGGGATTTGACTCTCCTTATCCTTATTTGATGCCTCTTCTGATTCCCAAGTTTGGCTTAATTTAAGGTTTGGATTTGAAGAGTTATTCATGGCTCTCTTGTGTATTGATGGGTTCTTGGCTCCTTCTTTCAATCCCTATACCTGATACAAATTTTTCCTTGCTTATCTAATCCTTGTGATTTTCCTTTGGTTTACCATTTTCCTTTTTTTCCATACCTTTTTGGTTATTGGAATTGTCCTGCGCTTTCCATTATGGGGCTGCCAATCATTCTTTTGTAGGTCTTTTTTGTACTTCTATTCCAATCCCTTGTACCCACATGCCTTCTTTGGATTTAAGCTCGATTTCCTTAGGGATATCTTTTATTGCTGCTATGCAGATTCTTGCATAGAGGTAGGATTTTTCCTTAAGCAGTGGTATATCTATCTTAACCAAAGTCCCCAGTGACCTTCCAATTTTCTCCAGACATCCTTCAGACCAAAATTTGAGCGGTGGGTTCTATAATCTTATCCATTTTGCTTTAGAATATGGTGTGTAGCTTTGTGGGTTGAAATTAATCTCCCACTTTTGTGTATATATAGAATGGCCATCTATTTCCCAGGTGCACTGATTCAATGCATCATCTATTTTTTCTTCAGATAAGAAAATATTGATAAAGAATCCCTTTGATAAAAATTTGAGCTCATGATTCTATTTGATGTTTGAGCATGCCCAATCTTGGCCTGATTATTCTACATATTATGGCCAGGTTTTTTAGAATGTCGATATCCTCCTTTGTTTCTTCTTGGACGTCAATTTCAAGTATTATGGTATGGTTCATAGGCAAAGGAATTATGTCATAGGTTGAGGGTTTGTGGTTTTTCTAGACTCTTCTTGTTGGTGTCTCTTAAGTTTTTTAATGATTTTGGATTTTTGGTTCTTCCCTTCTTTTTGCTATGGCGGGACTTTTCCTCTGGTCGATTTCAATATGATTCGGCCAAGTAATAAACTGTGGCATTCTGAAATCAATTTTAAAATGGCCTTTCTTTGAGTATAATGACCTTTTCGCTCTCCATTTGTCCTTGTGTGATTGATCTATAGGTTGCTTTTGGATAGGAGGTCTATGAGAGTTTGATGGAATCATTTTGATTCGCCAGTTCTTGTCTTTGTCTAAAGGTCTTGACGAATTTTTTATGATGAAGTTTATTCGCTTTTCTGAAATTCACACCTTCCTTCTGTAAGATAAAATTATTATTTTTGATATTCGAAATTTGCATTCGCTAGTAGAGCTTTTTTTATAAAATAGAAACTTTAATTGTTTAATTTATTTTTGGATGAATATTTAATTAATTATGGTATAAAGATGAATAATTAATTAAATAATATAATATTTAATTGATTGTAGGATAAAATGGGATAATTAATTAAATAATGATATTTAATTAATCATAAGGGTGATGGTCGAGATTAATTAAAATTTTAATTAATCAAATGTGTGATGTCAGAATTGACGTTTCTGTAAAGACGATGAATAAAATTTTCATTTTTGTATTTCTAGTTTAGATAATTTATCATACATATTAAAATTTAGGCATTGTCTAATATTTTCAAAGTATTTTTTCTCTTTATCTGTAAAGAAAAAATAATATACATGTAGAGTAGATATTCTTAATATAACCATATAGAAATAATTTATGGTTGTATAACCTATCTCAAGGCATATCCTTTGTATGGGTTTTGCCCTCACTCTCCATACAAACCAACAACCGTATATGGGGTTAGTTGAAATATTTGTGTTATTTTTGTTCAAGCTTATAGATTGAGCTCAGTAAATCCTTCCCATTAAATATGCATCTTATCTATTCCAATTTAGATGTATCTCATTTTATTTTATTTTGAAGAGTTATGTTCTAAGTTTTCTTTTTTTAATTTCATCATTTTATTTGCATATGAATATTTTTTTCTTATTGCATTTTAAACTTTTTTGTTGCATTAGGTAGGAAATTAGGGGTTTGGCCATGACTAGATTTATGTGAGTGCTAACAAAATTATGGGTATTATGAATAATTATGATGTAGCTAGTTTATAAGACTCTATATGGTTGTTGGTTAAACTATTTGGTTAAATTTGCAAATGATGTTTTCGCAAAAAAGGTCTCAATGGAGAAATGAATTTTAAATCCACTTACAGGGATCCAAACACAACTAAAATAAAACCTCTAAATAAAGAAGATAATTAGACTCCATTACCAACAAGTACATGTTATGTTTGCAATAGGGAGAGAAGGCGATATAGGGATAGAAAGAGAGAGAGAGATAAAAGAAGGAAGATCAAGAGAGGGGGGGATAAGGAGATATAGATAGAGAAAAGAGGGAAGAGAGAAAGGGGGGTAAAGAGATATAGATAGAGAGGAAGATAGAGATAGAAATGGAGATGGAAATGGAGAAGGAGAAGTAGAGGACATGGAGAGATACAAATATAGGTAAGAGAGGGATAGATAGAGATCTAGAAGAGATAAATATATAGAGAGGGAGAGAGATGGAGAGAGATAGAAAGATAAAGATAGACATATGAAGTGATATATAGAGAGTAGAGAGATGGAGAGAGATAGGGATAGAGAGATAGATAGATAATGAGATAGAGATAGAAGGAGAGATGGAAAACCAATATGGAGAGGTAGTTGAAGAGGCAAAGAGATATAGATATAGAGGTATAGGAAGAGGGGGAGAGGGGGAGAGGGAGAGAGAGATAAATGGATGAAGATAGAGGTAGAGATGAAGATAGAGGTAGATACGAAGATATAGTGAGAAAGGAAGAGGGAGACAAATAGAGAGAGAGAGGGAGATATAGAGAGATATAGATGAAGAATGAGAGGAAGAGATAGAGATATATGGAGGAAGAGGGAGAGGGAGAGGAAGAGATAGAGAGATATAGAAGAAGAGGGGGGGGGGATAGATAGAGAGAGATATAGATGGTGAGATAGAGTGATAGACATAGAGATATAAGGAGATATAAAGAGAGATACGGAGACAGAAAAAAATGAGAAGTAGAGATAGAAAAATAGAGATGGAGAGAGGGAGAGAGAAATAGGGTCCAAACATAGAGAGGGGGAGAGAGAAATAGGGAGATATGGTGATATATGAGAAGATAAAGAGATAAATATATATGGGAAGATAAATGGAGAGAGAGGTAGAGATAGAGAGAGGGAGGGAGAGAAAGGGAAAGAGATAGGTAGAGGAGGGGGAGAGAGAAGAGGGTGGGAGATAGGTAGAGGAGGGTGAGAAAGAAGAGGAGGGGAGAGAAGGAGAGGGGGGGAGAAAAAGAGAGGAGAGATAAGTGGAGATATATAAAAAGAGGGAGTAATAGGGAGAGGGAGATAGAGGGAAAGATTGGGATATAAATAAGGAGAGATAGAGAGATATATATATAGAGAGAGAGAGAGGGAGTAGGAGAGGAGTGAATAAGAGAGATAGTTGATGAGATATATATAGATAGATAGGGATAAATGGGAAGATGGAGATAGAGGGGGAAGGAGTGGGAGATTAATGAGGTGATATAGATAAGTAATAGAGATAGGGAGAGGACAGAGATAGAGATAGAGAAGGGGGAGAGATAGATAGATAGATAGATAGAGATAGTGATAGGGAAGGAGAATCACAGAGTGTGTGTGAGTGAAAGAGATAGAGATAGAGATATAGGTCTTAAAGGTGAATTATCATTTACTTAATAAAATGGCATGCTACCTTGAGCATAACTCCCCAAGCATACATTTTATTATTGGATTGTTGGCGTGAAACAATTAATCAAAATTTAGTTTCTCTTTCTCGCTCTCACTGTCTCACTCTATAACTTTTTATTTAGATTTTAAGTTTGAAATTGATTTTTATTATATAAATTAAAATTAAAATTCTAAATATAATTATTCTAAATAATTAAAATTTTAATAAAACAAATAATTATAAATTAATTTAAATAATAACTTTTAAGCACTATTTGTAATTTAATAAAAAAATATAAATACATAAAATAATTTTTGAACTTTAATCTAAATTAAAATTAAAACATTTCAAATAAGTTGATAAAAATTTAAAATGATTTGATTAATGTTAATTCAAAATCAATAAAAAAATTCAAATAAATATTTTAATTATTTAAAATTTAGTAATAAAATTAATTTCATTTTCATTTTATTTGATTATTCTTTTAATAAATTTAAAATATAAATAAGAACCTTAGAAATAATAATAATTTTCTTAAATCATCTAAAACCTTTCAACAATTATCTCTCACTAAAATATAATATTTTTTTAACATAGTAATATTTTAAAATTTTGAAGGATAGAAGGAGAATACATGGAAAGCAAGGTAGAATTAATATAATTAAATTAAAGACATCAACAAAGAAAAAAAAATCAGCATGCATATGTGTGAAAATCACAAACCCCAATTGTTACTTTTTTTCAAGAATGTGTGATGCTTAGAAATGAGGAAAAATCAAAGTGAAAAATAAAATAGAAACAATAAAATCAGTTAAAAATATCAATGGCTCCAAATGTTGGAATCATCTTGCACATTTATCCATAAATTTGAATCGTGGATCTCAACAATCAGCCGGCTTTGTTCAAATAGGGAACACCTTCGACGTAAGTATTAAATATGGAAACTAAATAATGTCTAATAGAAAAATTCTCATACATTATGACAAGGATTTCCAAACTCTCTCATGAAAAAAATAATTATCCCTATAAGATATCAAATCCATGTATGTGAAGGTAAAATAATTACAATTAACTTAAGATTGGCTTAGTATTTTACCATTTTAAGTAATATTTTGATATTGATGGGATATTTGAAGCCATATCAGTGCGTACCTAAGGGATACATAGTGATAAAGACACATAACCTCAATTCATAGAATTTAAACACATTTTAATGATCAATTTAAACATTATTACCTTATATAGTGTAAAAAAGGGACCCTAGATTCAACAAGTAGATTAACTAGGATCAACTCTTTTCTTTCCCTACATTAAAACACAAATTAACTAGGGTTTGATGATTGACTAGTTGCCTAAAAGAAGAGCCAATAAGATAGGGTTTGGTTATTTTGAGTTGCAAAGACGTAAAATTTGATGTGTATTTTAATAAGCCTATTCGACATAAACCCTAGATTTGAAAAATATGATTTATCACATGGACGAAATTCCAATAAATATAGATCTGTAAAACAATGATAGAGAGGAACCTATGATTAAAAAATGAGTTTGAATTTGAGGGTCAAGGATGAGGACACCCTTGACCAGAGATGTTTTTAGGGTCTACAAACTTCGGAAATGGGTTATAATTTTCTCTATGTTTTGTTCTATCCTTCTACAAACAAAACTTTTAGATTTGACCTACACACATGAAAAGAGGGGGAAAGGTTGTGTTGTATAGGGGCTTGCCTAAGTCAAACCCAATTTTTTTATATTTCCACCTCCACAAACAACAAATGATGATGATCAAGAAGGCTTACTCTAATTTGGGAAAAGTCCAAATAAATAATAATTGTAATAACAATGAAATAGATAATGTTACCTTGGGTATGAAATCTCTATCAAAGTGATGTTCACACCATAATTTTCCACAAAATTTGATTGATCGATGATTGAATTGCTTGAATACCTACAAGAGGTTAGTCCATAAAACACCATAGATTGTTGTAGCTAGCATATAGAGGATAAATCATACATCTCCATAATAATAATATGATTGGTCATAATAGCTTCTTTATTCATAATTCTTCTTAATGTTCAAATGAGAGGATAACTTGTATATATGCATCCCGATTGATATTTCTAATTATAGGCCAACAATGGATCTTTTTAATTCTCCAAGGACTGACACAAAAGCACTAAATTTGAAAGA
Organism: Sequoiadendron giganteum; assembly: GCA_007115665.2. Lineage (NCBI taxonomy): Eukaryota > Viridiplantae > Streptophyta > Pinopsida > Cupressales > Cupressaceae > Sequoiadendron > Sequoiadendron giganteum. The sequence goes on from CM021101.1 coordinate 819,003,962, forward strand.
GGTCACCCCTAAGGTCAAGGGCACCCTTGCCCTTGATTATGTTCTTTAGGACCAATTTTTTTTGGATGTCAAGGATTTTTATTTATTTTCTCAATCTAGCCCTGAAATGAATCAATTATGAATACATCTAGGTCTATCTAGTCAACATAGGGTGTCCATATAATGTGAAATTGTTAGGGTTGACAATTTACAACACTAAAATTAGCCCCCACTTTAGTGAGAGAATGATCTTACGTTCATACTCACACTAAAGGAATAATTATTTTTATCAAAATTTTAAAGAGACAAGATGCCACCAAATTGAGGGGTGTGCTAGTGCTCAACTTAGGATCCCATCAATCTAAAATGTTAAGACAAACATGAAGTAGATATATCACACATAAGACAAGGCAAGATTTAATCATACATAAGAAATTCAATGAGAAATTAATGGAGTATGTATAAAAGTGTAGACACATAAAAATGACCTAGATCCATAGGCTCTTCTTCTAACCCTAATTAGAATATTTTAATTATGTCCCTAACTCACTTCCAATTATTAATTATATAATTCTTAATTATTTAATTAATTCATGTCCCTTTTTATTCTTCTTGATTATTAAATAAATAATTTTTATTTATTTATCTAATGTGTCACTAATTGTCTAAAGTCCTCTTATAATTAAATACATTTCTTAATTTATTTATTTAATTATGTCACTAATTAAGTCCTCTTCTTCGTAAAATTAAATAAATTCTTATTTATTTAATCCACCTTCCACTATAATTAAATAATTATATTTAAGTATCTAATTATTCATTAGCCTCTTCTCTCATAAATTAACTAAATTTTATTTATTTAATTTGGTCCACTTTCCTAAACCTTGAATTAAATTATTATATTTAATTTAAAAGGTTCTATTTCTCACATTCCTCTAAATTAAGTAATATCTTTATTATTTAATTCTCACCTAAATTAAATAACCTTTATTATTTAATTTCTTCTAAATCTTATTTATTTAAAATAAGTCCCAACACCTAAATTAAATAATTTTATTATTTAATTTCTCCTCTTTTATTGTGCTCATTTTAAATAAATATTATTTATTTAAAATAAGTCCCATTTAAATTCCCTTCTTTAGTAAATAATTTAATTTAAATTATTTACTGTCACATGACCCCACACTTTTTGAATTAAAATAGTTTTTAATTCGAAAAGTCAACATCTCCTCTTAAATCAAATAATTTTAAATTATTATTTGATTCCCCAACAACTTTGTTTTCTGTGCCCAGAATCTTTTGTCACATGCCTTTTCAGCCATTGATTTTATTTTCTTAAAATCAATCTTGACCTTTTATTTCGAATCTGACCTAATGTTGCCCTAACCCTAATTGTGGGTTGCTTTATTGAATCTCGTCCATTGATTCTAGGGCATTTACTAACTTTCAATCTTGGCCATTCACACAAAATTGCCTTTTCTATAAAAGAGCAATTTTAGTCTCATTTTGAACATCTTACACTTTCATGTTTTTATTATCTTGCATCATTGACATCTCTAATCATCTTGCATTTTTATAGTTTATCATTTTAGCATGGTTATCATAGCATATCTAGGTTTTCATTTGATATTATCTTAGAGATTGTAGATGTTTACTAGTTGCAGTAGGGCATAGTTTGCATCTAGGTCATTTCAAATCCTTCAATATTTGCTTAGGGCTTGTCATTTCTATTGGCTTGCTCTTCACAAATCTAAGGGCAAACAAATCATATTCAGAAAATTAAGAAGGTGTAATGGAGGTTAGTCATGGAGGATGAAGACAATCTATCAGATTGTTCATCTATTCCTTTGCACTCCATTACCAACTGTGGTTTTTTTAGGTTTTCTGCATATTATAGTTTCTAACCATAGAAATTTCTCATTGTTACAAAAAGCATACACAAAACATACATAAAGAAAACATGATGCATATGAGGAATACACAAAACATACAAGGAATACACTAGGCATACAAAGAATACATAAGGTAAATATGTAGAATACACAAATCAAACACATGAGATGCATGAAGAAAACATTAGAATACATAGAGAAAACATATAGAATACATGGAACAAAAAAGATACATACATAAAGAAAACATAATATGTATATGGAACATAGAGCAACAAATATTAGTACACAAAAACTAAAGATCTGAGTCAGCAAGATAAAGAGACGTTGGTATGTAAGGTTTTATTAATTACCAATGATCATCCATTGAATTCACAACATACATATCTAAAAATACTAAAATGGTAAATAAAATTCCTCGCATAGATCTATTAGCTAGCAAGTTGTGTTATCTTAGGTGTCCATAAAAAATTGATAAATGATAGGTCTCATAATGCTATCAAGTTGTTTTATTCTATTTTACTCATGAGACACATGGATCTACAAGCTAGCAAGTTGTGTTATGGTAGGTGTCTATGTAAAATTCTCAAATTCACAAGCCAACAAGCTCTATTATGCTATTTTTGTGGATTGTTTAGAAATCGCACTTTAGGGAGCACATAAAAGTTTAATGTCACAAGGTATAGTTTAACATCTCAAAGAAAAAATTTGGTAACCACGCTTTAGGGAGTGCTAAAATGTTTAATGCCTCAAGGAACAAATTGATAACAACACCTCAAGGGGGATTATAAACAACACCACTGCCAAGGAGGTATATCAATAATACAAAGCTCAAGAGACATAAATGTGTGGATATATGAAATGGATATAGTGATATTCCCCCTTAAAATGTTAGCATACTTACTATGTTGATATTTTAAGAAAAATAAGGGGGAAGAGGGGATCCCCAAGAAGGATGCACACCTCCAAAACTCAGTTATCATTTCCCCCAAGTGTATATTCATGGACAACCATGCTAGAGACTACCATGATGCTACCATATATGAAATATGGTTGTACATAACATTATACCACCATGAATGGCAATGAGATAACACATGAATCTATAAATTCCACATAGTAAGGAACAATACAAATAGAGGATATTTTATCATTTAGAATGAATAGGTACATCAACACATGGAGGAGTGTATTTTATCGCTCAAGGTCTAGCACTCATTGGTAGAATGACCATGCACTCAATGATATGCACAAAAATCATAATTTTAATAAAATTTATTATGTGTTGGAAGGAAGAGTAATCAAGTGGGATTTTAGAAGCCTCGACAAATTATTCTCTTGCTTAGATAAAGGAATAGGAGATAATCCTTTCTCTTGTGGAGAAAAAATTGCTCACTTTCCACAAGAGGTTATAAATATAGTAGATGGAGGATGAAATGTAGATGAATGAGAATATTGGAAACCTAAACCCTTTTTAACAATACCTACATTGTAGACTTCACATGATCCTTAATTCCTTGCTTTTGGTTTTAATTATATCCAAGTTTAGAAAGCATTTTATATCCAACCCCATAATTTTTTTCCAACTTTGATGGAGGAGCAGTCTTATTTAAATGAGTATGTGAAGAACTGATTCTTTTGTAAGAATTCAAATCATATTTAGGTGTTTAAATTTTAGGATTGGATATTGCCAACACATGAGGGATGAAATCTAGAGAGCCCCCATCAACATCATGGGATGATGTTTTTAGATTTGTTTATGTAGAAGAAGATTGTGCAAATGAAACAAAAGACTCATTAGGTTTAGACTATGAGATTTTTTACTCTCCTACAAAGTAGGGTGTAAAATTAATGAACCCCAATTATCACCATAACATTTATTTGAAGATTAAATGCATTTGGATCATTATTTATAGTGTTGATATTAGATTTTATTCATGCCACTAAAACAACCTTCAACTCTTTGGGATTTGATGGTGAGATTTTATACTCCCTAATGAAATTAGGTGTAAAATCCAAGGATCCCCAATCATCACCCAAGAGAGTGTTCATATTATCATTATCTTTGAAAGGTAACAATTCAAATTTTGAAGATGGAAACAAAGCACTAGGAGAGTTGGAAATTTTATTTTTTTTAACCAAAAGTGGTGAACCACTATATATTAATATATTAGATATTTTTACATATATGTATATATATACTGGCTCAAAGAGCATACTGGGAGGAAAGAGCCAGTGAGAAAACCTTCAGTTATAGCCCATAAAAGATAATAATGAACAATATGTTTTGTTCATCTTACAATGATTAAGCTATAATTTACAAACTTGTCTAAGCATAGCTATGCGAGACTTACAATCTTGTCATGATCCACTAGATCATAGGTAATACACATTATAATGACCTGAAAGCTCACTATATATTACAGACTTTGCAAAAGCCTACAAAAAACCTTCCTTGTCTTCATTTTCTTTCACTCCTCAATCTGCATGAGATCAATCAAATTATCATCATGTTCTTCATTACCCTCTCCCTCCAACTAAAATTTCATAGCAATGTTCATATCCAAAATATGTGCTATGACTAGACTTCTGTTATTTCCACCCTGTAATTATGGTTGAACCACAATCTGGTGACCTTCTTGTGCCGGAGATTGAACAGACCTTGGATTTCTCTGCAATAAAGAAGTTTCATGATAACAATTATGATGAAGTAGAAAAGAGGTATAGTGATATTTTTCCCTGAATAATTCAGTCATATCTCTCGCCAAATGATGAGAGTGTCTTCTTAGTGATTTATTCAAATGACTGGGATCTGAGAATTCTAAAGACATTTTTAAAGCATCATAAACATTGACATATGTTTTTTTATGTGGTAAAAAATGTGGAGGAAAGATACCACCCACATAGCCATCACCACACGAAAATACATATTTCTGAGCATTGGTAAGAAGAGCCTCATTCTGTAGGAAGATGTCATTTATCATTTTTTCTTCTATGACACTTATTGAATCCAAACATTGTAACATATCCATGATATTAGATAAAAAGATAGAAAGAACATTTGATGGAAAAATCAATCTTCTTGCTCTTGGTTCAAGAACTTCCCTTCCAATGATGCATTTGAAACATCTATAGTCACAAGGGCAGAAAAACTTAAAAACAATTCGTAGTTGTTGCACATTGTACTTACCAGTAATCGGAGATTCCCAACTTTGTATAGGGAACCACGTTCTCAAATTTTGAGGGAGATAATCCATAATGCAATTTGTTCAAGACTTTGGATACCACACAAGCGCACAATCTTTGGTTAGAGAAAAGACTGAAAAATTAAAACAAACCTCAACCAACTTGACGGAGCTTAGATGACAATTCAATCCATATATATAAGTGAAAGGAAGCCTTATTACTTTCATAATGTCCTTACTGTCATATCGAATTATCTTGAAAAGACTTCACTCACCAGGCCAATCATGTTACACTTATTTTAATGTATTCATTTAACACCAATTGAAAGATTGCGTACTATCCTTACTTCCTAGTTTGCCACGATTTATTTTTCCAAATGGCAATGTGATATTTTCCCTGCACTGCTAGATGTCTTAAACGTGCCAAAAATATTTGTTATTTTATGATGGCCACAATAGATACTATTACTATCTTAATCTGGCAATAAATCTTTATGTTGCATCATTCTCATGTAAGCGAATGAAAAACGGAGGAAAGATGTACACTTCACATGCATCATATGCCATTACAATCCTGAATGCGCTATAAACAATGAGAGGCATGTAAACCGAGGATTTGACATGATATGTACCAGATGATATCAGCAAACAATATCACCATCCAAATTTTTATTTGCCAGAGTTTTCTTCATAACTTAAAAATGGTTCAAAAAAACTTAGAAATAAAACTACAAATGGAATTATCAGCTATAAATATGCAAGTTAGAAATACATTTCACTTGTAGAGCACAAGTTATATTTTAAACTAGCACCCCCATAGATGAAAACCCCGCCTGTAAATTATTAACCATTTTGAATATAATTTCTCTTGAACAGCAACCATTTTCCTCTCTGGGAATAATTTTTTCCAAGGCAAGCTCAACTTTCCCAAGTTTAACTATATGAACCACTTCCTTTTCAGTTTGATTACAGCTCAGATTAGCTAAATAATTTGCCACCAAATTTCCTTCTCTATAAGTGTGCAATAAATGAAAATGTGTTACTTTTCCCAAAAAAATCAAGATTTTCTTTACTATATATGCCAACTTCCAATTTGGATTTTTTAGTCCCTACAGGCATTGATTAAAATAAGTGAATCCCCTTCAATTTATAGGTTTGAAATTTTAAAATCTAGAGCCAATCTTAACCCAAATAATAATGCTTGAGCCTCAGCTTCATTATTTGTTCCACTTACTAACTTCATGGATTTGGCACATAAAACTAAACCTTTATGATCCCTAATGACTATTCCTACCCCTGAAATTCTCGGATTGCCTCTTGAAGCTCCATCAAAATTTAACTTGAAGGTGCCCAAAGGAGGTGTTAGCCAAATGACCTTTGATCTACCAATTTTATTAACTTTATGAATGCTACCTTTGAAAGGAAGTAAAAGAAGAGGCCAAGCTTTAAGAATTTTTGAGTCTCAATCTGAAAAAGTTGATCCTGTGTGTTTTTTTTTGGCAACATATGCATTTACTGATTCTGAAATTGAATTTTCAAAGAAAACAAAATTTGATCAACACACTATTTTTCCTTCTTAAAAATGCATTTATTCCTTTCCCACCAGATAGACCACAATACAGAAGCAGGGATCACTTCCCAAATGCAAGCAAAAAAGGATGATAAATAAAGTTGGGGCCAGCTAGAGAATAAATCCCATATAGTCTTGGGCAAAGTTTTCTGCAACTTTAATCTTGACAAGACAAATTGCTAACAACATTGTGCTATTGGACATAAAAGAAAAAGATGATTGACATCTTCTAGCGCTTGATCACAAAGAACACATTTGAAAGGAACAAAAAATTCAAATTTGATAATTTATCACTTGTTAATATTTTTCTCTGAATTGCTAACCAGGAAAAACAACCTGCCTTAGGCAAAAAAATTGAATTCCAACAAAATTTATATGCTCTTTGAACAGGAATTTGGGAGACTCTTTTAGTTAGGGAAAGATACCCTTCTTTGACAGAATAGCTACCATTATGAGCTCTGGACCAAATTAACCTATCTGAAGAAGAGGAGACAAAAACTATTCTTTCCCTCAAAATTGATGAAATGATAGCCTTATGATTATCATCAATTGTTTCATTAGAAAAATATTTCCATTTGACTTTTCCTGTTAAAAGATCCACATTGTCAAAGTATTGATAGACATATATACCAATTTTTTGGGAAAAATAAGAGATTGAAGAATCCAAATTTTAGCTTTTTAATTTCTTATAACCATTCCATGAATCTTCCCAAAAAAGAGCTTGTTTACCATCATTAATTTCCCATGTTAAATATGGTAATATTATTTTTCTGCAGGACAAAAGAAAATTCCACATTGCAAATCCTGAAGGAGGATTGGAGACAATGAAGATTCTTGATGAATACTGACTAACCAAGTATTTATTTTGCATTAGGCAACACCATTTAAGAGAAGGATTTTTATACAAACACCAGACCATTTTAGCTCCTAAGGCCAAATTTATTTCTTGAAGACTATGAAGGCCCGCCCCACCTTTTAATTTATCCAGACACATAGATTCAATAGAAATTAGAGGAATCTTCTTTTTAGTGTCAACATTACCAGACCATAAAAAAATTTGTATATTTTTCTAGAATTTGAAATAACATAGACTTGGGAGCTTTCAGAACCGACATAAAGTAATTTTGAAAAGAAGAAAGCATTGTTTTGATCAATAGAATTTTTCCTACTAGGGAGAGTCATCTTCCTTTCCACAAGAGAAACTTGGACTGAATACTTTGGATGATTTTGTTCCAATAGGGAACCCTATTCTACCTTGAAAAAAATGGGATTCCTAGATATTTACTTGGCAGCTGATCTTGTTGAAAGCCAAAAAGCTTAACTATCGATTTCTCAATTAAAGGTTTGGTATTAAATAAGTGCATCTTAGATTTTTCTTCATTTACTTTTTGACCTGAGACATTAGTATATTTATCCAGAAGATATATTATATTTTTAGCAAACAAGGAATGAGTTACTGATATATTAGCATTTGGAAATGAAACTCCTTTAATTTTCCCTTGAGAATTTGCTAAGATGAATGATCTACTCAATGCTTCAGCCAAAATGATAAATAAGAATGGAGACAAAGGATCACCTTGGCAAACACCTTGTGAGGAATTAAAAAACCCCACAGCTGAACCATTTAGCAACACATAAAATCTTGCTCCTGAAATGCAAGCCATTATCCATTTACACCATTTAGGAGAAAAATTGAACTTCAAAAGCACTTGATTTAAGAAACATCAATCAACCTTGTCATATGTTTTTTTCATATCAAGTTTAATTATCATAGCTGATAATTTATTTAATGCTATCGTGTGTAGAATTTCATTAGCCACAATTTCTCCTTTTGGAGTTTCTCTACCAAGGACAAAACCACCTTGCTCTTCTGAATTATTGAGGAAATCAAAGAATAAAGTCGAACATAAATGGATTTTGTGAAAATTTTATTAATTGTATTACAAAGCGAGATAGGCCTAAAATCTGAGAAAGATTTAGGTGCTTGGATTTTAGGGATGATAGCTATATTTGTGACATTGAATTTTTTTAACATACCCCCAGATTTTCTCGACTCCTCCAAAGCACTTAAAATGTCAAAGCCAATGAAATCCCAGTATTTTTGATAAAAAAAAACTAGATGTGAAACCATCTGGACCTGGATCATTCTCTGGAGACATTGGAAAAAAAACTCTTTTAGCTCTTGAAGAGAGAAAGGAGCAAGCAACCTAATATTGTCTTCAGGAGATACCATGGAGGGAATATGTTGTAAGAGCTCCTCTTTTTCAGCAACTAAATTCTCATTATTATTAACACTCGAAGTTAAAAGATTAGAAAAAAAATTGACCACTTCATCCTGAATGTCTTTCTCTTTAACAAGAGTAGAGCCTGAAGCGCTATCTTGAATTGAAAATATTGAGGCTTTAGATTTTTTTTGTTTGAGCTGAAAGATGAAAAAAATTGGTGTTCTTGTCACCATCTTTCAACCAAAGTTCCTAAGATTTATGTCTCCAATATACCTCCTCACGAGATATTAATTCTTTCCAATCCAATTGCAATTTCCTTTGTTCTTCAAATGATGAATTATCAAGACCATTTTCAATAATTTTTTCATTAATCTCAACTAAATTTTTATACACCAAGTCTTTTTGGGAGAAAACATTCTTGAAAACTAACAAATTCCAAGTTCTTAGATTCTTCTTGACATGATCCAATTTTTTGCTTAGTTGAAACAGTTTTTACCCTTGTACAAACGGAGCACTTTTCCACCATTCCTTTAAACAATTAATTACATCAGGATGGCTAAGCCACATAGACTCAAATTTAAATGATGAATGAGACTTTGATTTGATTTTTTTACCAAAGATGAGAAGTGAAAAAGCAAAATGATCAGAAGCTACCAAAGGAAGAATTTCAGAAGAAAAAGAGTGATCTGAAACGATCCAGTTCAAAGAGATTAAGAATCTATCTAATATTTCCGCAATTTGCAAGAAATTTTCCCTTCTATTTGTCCAAGTGAAGATACCATTTAATGGTATTACATCCACCAAAGCATTATCATGAATGAATGATGCAAAATCAGACATTACAACTTTGGGAGGACTAATTCCTCCTTTCTTTTCCATGTCATTAGCGATAGCATTAAAATCTTTGGCTCGAACAAACTTTTCCTGACCAATCAAATCAATATTTGACTTGAGATTATCCCATAACAATTTTTTAGCAGTGGTGTGTTGATGGTGTTTTTATGCACGTTACAACATAGGCGATTCGTAGGTGCATCACTTCTCTTGAAAGACAATCTTCCACAATCAAATTGCAGAACACTATCCCAAGGTCTCTCGGATGTCAGGTCTCGACAATGCTTGGAATATCTCAGTTGTTTCGTGTGATTTTTTGGAATCACAAGGTGGTCTTACATGATTTAAAGCTATAGGAGAATTGGTTCAATGAATGGAGTTCTTCAGATATGAAATTACTATGCTTTTGCTATAGGTTCAGACAGCAGTCTTGGACTCCATTGTTTCGTTAGATTTGGCTTTACAATGTGCAATGAACCTTAGCATAGGTTGCTTCTTAAAAAAAAGGAAAAGAGGCAGGGAAGAAGGATGGTTCCTGGACCTGCAACTATCGATGAATAGTGATCATGGAGGTTCCTGCTATGGACAGTTTCCTTAAATAGGATTTCACTTAATCTGAATTCTCACAATGTCATGAAATCTATGCTATCTTCTAAGGACTGTAGATATTCATCATTCATTCACCATGTAAACGTTAATAAAGACAAAGTTTAATGAGCAGCTATGAAATTATAGTCTAGGCTAACTTTGCACAGTCACTTACCAGCAGCAAATGACCAAAATTATGGAAAAGGAAAGCATACACATAATAGAAAGCTTCATAACCAAAGACAACATACTAAAACCACTAAATCTAACAAAAGGAAACCAGAACAGCAAAGTAACTTGAAGTAGAGTTTTAATTAAGGGGAGAAGAATCATGAAACATTTGTGGCCAAGATTTGATTCTATTGTGTGGCCAAGATTCACCTTACAATAGGGTTTCACCTACCCCCAAATAGATTGCATTTATAAAACATTTCTTGTCTTTTCCCTGTTTTGTCATCTAGTGATAGCACTGTAGCAATTTTGTCCTTTAGCCATTTTCCCTTTTTTGTAGCTACTCTTTGAGGAATTCTTCATCGATGACAGGGTTGCCTTCGCACTTATTTAAAGCTGCATATTCCATGAAACTCAAAATCAGTGGCTGGAACTTGTCCAACTCCATGATGTCAAACCGAAAAATCTAGTAGCTCCATTCTTAGGAGTTGTTAATGAGCTTCTTCTAGTCGTCATCATATTTGGCAGCATTATCTCTTAAAATTTCTGATTGGGCGAAGGCTCAAGTAGAAAAAGTCATGAAATCCATGGTGATTTCAGCCATCCCATCCTCCATGCTCCTTAAAAAGTGTGGCTTTACGCTCTCTAGATTAATCTCACTAGATGACAACTCGTACCCCGTCATTAGCTTGAGGTTTTGAGTGCAATCCTCTCTAGCCTCCTTGGTCCATTCGATATCTAAAACTACCTGTTCCAAAATCTGCTCCAGCTTTCCCTTTTGATGGTCAAAGTCCCACTTCCATACATCCACTAACCAGTGGTCATCATCCTTGAGGGCAAGGTCCTTCTCCCAAATCTCTCTTGGAAATGCGAGTATGGCCTCAATTTTTGGGTAGGCTGCTTTGTACTTCCTTGAGAACCCCTCACGAACTTGCCTTGTACCCTCAAGAGTCCTCTGCACTTCCAAGAACTTATTTTTCATCCAGACAGCCAAGTTGATACATGTGTTTCCCATGTCTAAGACATGTCGGAACCAGTTTTTCGTAGTCTTATCCAATTTCCTTCTCTTTTCCAATTTATTGATCTGCTCTTGAGATAACAACTGAGGCGGGGCTGATGATATAGAGGGTTGCTCATCCGAGGATGACCATTGCTGAATATAGGTCGTTAGATCAGCCACTTGTGCCTTGAGCTCCTCCTTTGAAACCTTATCCTACTGGATAAGGTGTACCACTGTGGCGATCGATTCTTGGAGGTGATCAACCTTTTTCTCCCTCGTGGCCATTCCCAAGTCGATGGTGGAGACGTTATAAGTTATTCCTTGTTCTCTAACCATTGGTGTTTCTATTTGTACCGCCCTAGATCTGGAGGCATCCATAATTACCTTTGATTTGATCTTTGGCCTTTTATCTTTCTTGGTGCTTATCTGCGCTCTGGCTAGTATGGCTTCCACCCTTTACTTAGGATCCTTTAAGGTGGGATTCTTTTGCTTCAACTGTTTCTCCAGTCAATCGGGTATTTGGGGCTCTTCCCTACGTAGTTCACCTTGATTCTCGTTGTCCTCTATCTGTATTTAGTTTTTAGATATCTGCCTTCAAAACCTAACACTTGGTGCTCATTTTCTCGTTGGAGGGCTCCTCCGTCTCATAACCTTTTTCTTCTTCATTTTGGTTTTGTTCATGTTCCTCGGGCTTATCCTCTTGCTCATCTTCATGGAGGGATGCTTCCTCATCATGTTCTAGGGTTTGGCCATGCTTTTAGTTGGAGACCTGCTACCTTCAGTCTCTAGAGTAGTAACTTCTTCATCCACCACAAGCCAATCTTCAGCTTCCTTATCATCAATCTCCTTAACCTGCTTGCTCTATTCGGTCTCAATCTCGGGATCATGGTTTCCTGGACTAACTCAGTGTCAAGTTCCTCGCTGTCCTCACTGGAAGATTCATAGGCCATCTCATCGATCTCTCGACATTCGAACAAAGGGTGTTCATGGTATTCAAATTCTTCATCTTCTGACCTTTTCGCAAACTTTAGTTGTCATCGCTCAAGCTCGTTTGATATCTGCATTATCGCCTCCATTCTTGGTGCTTTGGTAGGGGGAGGTAGAGTTGGAGTACTGGTCATTTCTTGAGCTATTGCAGCTTGCGCCATTAGACTAGTAAGCATCCCTGAGAGCTTAGATGGCACATTTTGCATGTACTTTATAAAGGATTCTAGGAGGTTGAGAACAAGCATTGTGGCAGTGGAAATGGAGGGAAGGGAAGGAGACATAGAAGAAGAAGAAACTAGTGAGGTTGAGGTAGAGGATGAATCCACCAGTATGACCTGCATGATTGGAGAGGTGGAAGCAAGGTGGACAGATTTTTCCACCACAGGCGAGGAGGAAGTCGATATTGCAAGCAAAGTATGTGGGGAAGTGGCAACAATAGTAGCAATTGTAGTAGACGGAGACCTCGGTGGTTCAGACTCTTCTACCCTGATCCCATGGAGTGGACCTTTGGGTACCACACACGTCTTTGTGCCTTCGGTTTTTTTTCTTTGTTTCTTTGGTGGCTCGCCCTCTGATGCCTTTCGGGCATAAACCTTCGATTTGGGCAACTGCTCACTAGCTTCTTTTCTCTTTTTGGTTTTGACTGATGGTGGGGTTTTGGATGTTTCCCTAGTTGTAGCAGTGGCCACCCCACCATCAGAGCCACTCAGTTCACTTTCGAGTCCCTTAAACCTTAAGGCAACTCCTTGTTGCTTCAAATGGGCTACCTATTGGTCAATCCACGCCTTTGTTCGGACCTCGACGGGTTTGGTGAGTATGTCGAGGTTTTCAACCTCATGCACGTCCCAACCATCATAGGCAGTGGAAAATTAGCGATGGCATCATATCCCAGATCGATCATCGTGCTCTCATCTTCCTCAAGTTGATTAGGAACTGGGCACAAGTTTATTCTCTGCACATAGAGGGCAGTCATAAGCATGTAGTGTCACAACCGAACTTCAAGATCATCTCTACAATTAGCCCATAAATCCTCAACATTGTGGAGGTGGGCATACTCACGTCCCAGTGCCTTTCTGATATGACCATACGGGTCAATCCAAGGCTGAGTTGTATATTGTCGGAAGTGGTATTTGACCAACTCCCTTTCTGAATATCCCACACACTAAGAGGTATGAATCTTATACATTCCTTGGCCGAGCCCAATGGGGTAAGGTGTACCCGCTAGGTGTTTTCTTCTCAAGATATTATGAATGTGTCGTAGCTTCCATGTCAGCTCTAATAGTATAATACGGTCATTGGGGTACCGAGGTAGCTTGTTTGGTCTTTCTATGAATCCTTGGGCACAGATGTAGGTGAACTTTTGAAATTATATGTATAGGAAGGCATATTGCCTAAGGAGGGCCCTGGAACTGTGGGAAACTCTTCTTTGAAAGTCACCTCCTAAAGACTGAATGATGTAGGCGATGAATGTGTCATTCACCCTACAATAATCCCTCTTGAAGTTTTGGTATTATAGTTGAGGGTACTTATCATAAGGTTTGAGCTCTTCTCCTGATGCCTCACTGGGTATTACAATTAATCCATGATAGTGTCATTGATTAGCAAGGGAGTACACCAAGTAGGATGTCATGAAGAACTTGGAGGTCTTCTTCACATTTGTAAATTGTTCATGGAAGCAATCACTGATTATCTCCCCCCAATAAAAGGCAGTGCCATCACTACAGAGAATTTGCTCCACAAAGTAAAACATCCACTCCTGCAATAAGGTCGCAGCAGGAAGACCCATTACTCGGCTTAACAAGGTCATGAGGTCATGGTAATCCTTGAAGAAATCATTGTGAAAACTCTCATGAGGGAGCTTGTCGGCACTACCTCACTTATCCTTCAACCAGTACTGGTTGATTAGTTTCTTGCATTTTAATGGATCTTTCACCCATAACTCCTTGCATTCTTCTATGGTGGGGGTCTCCATGCTCTTAAAGGCAAGGATGTGGAAATTCATCATTATACCAGGCGGAGACATATCCACAAGGATATTCCCATCTCGATCCACTATGGTTCTGGTCTCAGGCTGATATGTCTCTATGCACGTCATCACCAATTCTGAGGCCACCAAGGCTAGCGGGAAGCCTAGAGCTTTGGCAAATCCACTGCTCCTTATCAATCTTGAATTTTCCATTTTGGGATTCACCCTGACTCTCTGTGTGAACTCATCAATATTGACCTGACCGATATTGGTATCTATGACATCTCTCCAAAGAGTAGTGATTAGGGACTATAAGGGCACCCCTTGAAACTTGTACTTCATCTGATCCTTATCCTCCTTGCCCTGGGGTGCCTTGGTTGTTCCTTTCCCCTTTTCCTTGGAGGCACTAGAAGTTCCTACGTCAGATTCCATAAATCCTGCACAAAGGGATATGAATTAGTAATTTTAAATATGGGAAAATGGCCTCGGCCAACTCCCTGGATATCAAAGTTAGCTCTGCAATTGTCATTCATACTTGATAAATGCCTATCATCTGATAAAACATTATAAGGAGGCAAAACAGGCAATCTGTGTTCCCAGAACCGGAATTCCCTTGGCAGAATGTTGTTTAGAAGGGAAAACAAGGCATAGGACTCCCACAAGTACTTCCCAATGTTGGATATGCTCAATTGAGGGTTGGCGTGAATGTAGACCTAATTTTAGCAAGTCAATCGAAGTCCATTTTGGATTTGGAAGTCATTTGAGCCCTCATTTAGGCGTTCGAGTATTAGCTACAGGAAAGCCGCCAAAGACGATGTAGGGAAGATGGAACTTCGAACGTCGAATTTTGGAGCTCGGACTGCCATCATCGGGAAGTAGTTACGGGCCAGCCGTCTAGGATGGTGGAATGTAGGCGACAATCTAGGAGGGGAATTCTGGAAGACAATCCTCAAAGACAATTTTAGGAGTTGGGAAAGCTAGGCGGCGAACAACGGGTCGAGACCCGGAGGTCGGAGAGTCATTTTGAATTCGTCGTTTGGGACGACGATGCCAGAACGGAATCTCGGAGGCGAAATTCCAGAGGTCGGGGTCTAGATTGAGTTTGGACTTTGGTTTTCCTTGAGAATTTGAACAAACCTTATGCGCCTGGGGCCCGAGGTCTAGAAGGACGCTCAAGACAAGCCATTCACAATGTCGAAGTTAGCATGGAATTTCAGGAAAGGAACCTTGAGGGTCAAATCCCGGGGACAGTTTGTTCCTTGGCCGATTTTTGATTTTTTGCAAGTTTGAAATGGGCCTCGCAGGCCCAGGATCCAAGGGTCGAGAAGACACTCAAGGGAGGTCATTTTAAATGGCTGGGGCACAATGGAAACCCACAAAGGGAAATCCAGTGGTCAAGGCTCGTGGTGAGCTTAGCCACTGTCAATTTTGAAGTTTAAGTTTTGTGTTTTGTGCCGACAGTCATGAGAAAGTCCAGGCCTGGAAGACACCAACGACTGTTCTGAAGAATAGCAGTGGCGGGGTTAAACTCCAATGTTAAATTCTGATGATTTTATGTGGTTTTCCCAGATTTCAAAACGTGGGTTTTCGGGTGGGAGTACTCATCTACTAGATTTTAATCCATTTTTACATTTTTAATTAATATTTACCTAGAATTTTCACAAAAGGAGGACAAGGCATGTGGACAGCAAACGTACCTCAAAATCCCAAAGAATCATTCTATAGAACATGCGAAAACGGCAGAATGAGAGCTCGAGCACAGGGGCGGAGAATGTCGAATGTCAGGAAGCTCTCCAAATTTCTATCACCTCGGTCACGTGAAAATGACAGTTGAGAAATCTGATTAAATAGCCAAAACTACCATTAATACAGCAATTTAATTCTTCGTACAATGGCCAGAGAGTTTGGTGAGTTCAAATTCACGAGCGACGGGGAGAGGAACGAGGTCTGGCGGCTAGGAAGATGGCTAGCCGCTTCCGTTTGAAAATAGAATTCCGGAGACAAAATTCTGAGAAGGGGAACCTGGTAGGTCAGGAAGACGTCTGGCCGCGGCTGTCTACAACAGCCAATCTGGAACATAATTTTGAGAAGGGAAACTCGGGAGGGGAAACCCAAAAAGGCCAAAGATTTAACATTTTCAAAAAGGGGGTCAAGTTTGGTCAAACTTAAATGTGACTTTGGAGGGTGAGTTGACCTATTAGGGCATAAAAATGGACATGCAAAATGAGTCAAAGCCAAGAAGGAACTCAGAAAGAAAAGGAGGGAACAGAGGGTCCCCGTTTCGAATGGGGCATGTGTGCAACAAGCACAACAAATGGCGACTCTGTTGGGAGAACACTCTCAGCGTTCTAGAGATAGATATTCATTTTGAACCCATGGTTTTTGGTTTCGCAGACCAAAGCTTATTTTCAGAGCTGAACTGAGAATAGGTTAGGGAAGGCAAGGTTGAATTATACTGTGACATCATCATGGAGGTGTGTGTATGGTGAGTTCATTAACCTTCCTTGGAGATAGCACGAGCAACCACTAATCGGGAGAGATAAGCTACATAGTTTGCCTGACCCCAAAAGTAACCTGTACATTGCTCTGCTGCTAGTCAAATGTCCATAGCCCCGATGCAGTTGTTGTTGTGACCCCATGAACATAGCTCTACTACTAGCGAGGCATCCATAGCCCCAATAGAGATATTTGCACACCCATACGGTTGTTATTTTCACTTTATTTATTCCTTTTATTTGATATTTCCTTTCAGCACTTTTCTCTTTTCTTTCTATTCAACCGCGTAAGCAATGAACCTCACAATGGGCTTGGGAATCGCAGTGGTCACTGGAGAAGACTTTAGATTTTTCACTTATCCCTTCTTCCTAGTTATCACCATACCATTCTTTGGAAATATTAAAATGTGTTTTTGTGTGTTCCATGATAAATGCAGGGGATTCAAGTGGATAGCCATCCTAGATTAGTTCAGAGTTCGAAAGTTGAAAACCAATGCTTAGGGGCTTTCAGAGGTTAGAAATAGGGAATGAAGCCTTATCTAGAGAATAGCACAAGAGCAGGCAGTGGGGCCAACCGTTTTTCGGGCCAAGCATGGCCACCACAGCAGAACAAGAAGGCTCTTCCAAGGTCGAGACAAAATAGCCAGGACAGTGAGCAAAACCGAAGGACAAAGAAGGTAACCTATTGTAACCTATGTATAGGTATTTACACGGATGGCTCTGAAAGAGCTCAGGCCTGGAAGTAATGCTTAAGGTGTTTCTTGTTGACAGGCAACGGGACATCTTCACCAGTCAAAGTTTTTAAGCGGAAAGCGTTGTCTCCCAGGATTTCAGCAATCTAAAAGGGGCCAAGGTAGAGCTTGTCGAATTTGTTATGTACCCCTTTCTTTTCATGGGCCTTGTCCTAGTAGAGGACCAGATCAGAAATTTAGAAGGCCTTAACCTTCGCTTGGCAGCCTAACCATCTTTTGACTATGCCCTAATGTTTGGCAAAAATTTCTATTGCACGGTCTCGTACTTCCTCAAGGTGCAATAGCTCGATGATGCGAGCTTCTCTGCAGTCTCCTCATTCATAAAAATCATTGACAAAATAGAGGGTAGGGATTTTCAAGTGTATGGGAAAGACGTGCTCTAAGCCATAGACAAGATGATATGGGGAATCTCTGAGGGAAGCCTTGTGACAGGTACGATCTGCCCACAGGGCGAAATGAAGTTGGGTATGCCAATCCTTGGGATTCTTATCTAGCAGCTTCTTGATCACCATGATCAAGTTCTTGTTGGTGGAATCAGCAAGGCCATTGCCTTGAGGGTAATAATTAGATGAAAATTTGAGGGCTATACCATAGTCAAAGGCCCAACTCGTGAATTTCAATAAAGCAAACGCAGGGCCATTATCGCATACCAGAGCATATGGGTTGCCGAAGCGATTTAAAATAAAGCTTTCTAAGAAATTAGTTACTAATTTAGTTGTACATTTCCTACAAGTTATTGCTTATGTCCATCTAGTGTAGTAATCAGAAGCAGTTAGAATGTACCTATGTCCAGCAAATGATGGAGGGCTTACCGGACCAATGAAGTCGAGACCCCATTGTGCGAAAGGTCTTACCTCCAGAATAGGTTGCAATGGGACAGTAGCATTCCTTTCCCGAACTATAGTAGTTTGGCATACATGGTAGGTGCGGACATGATCATGAGCATCCTTAAAAATGGTGGGCCAATAGTACCTAGATCTCAATATTTGGTGTGTAGTTGATAGACCGAAACCGTGACTGGTCCTGAACTTATCATGGAATTCCTTAAGAACACAATCAACTTCTTCCTTACCCAACCATCTCAAATAGATACCTTCATGATTCTTCTTATAAAATATGGTGCCCTATAATATATAGCTATTGTTTTTTAGCCTAAGGGCTTTGGACTCCCCACAGATGAGGTGGACATTTATGATTCAGCAGGTAGTACACTATGTCATCGTACCACTCCCCTGGCGAGACATCCTCCAGTCGGTACTATTATATCATGAGTTTAGGTCCAGCATCAATAATTACCTCTACCATTATTCGGGCAAGTTCTTGTCCTCTTACCAACTTCATCGGCTAGATTTCCATGTCATACTCCTACAGTAATGCGATCCACTTTTCCCTTTGTTCCCCTAACTCGTTCTGCATAAACAACATTTTCACTATGGGGTTAGGAACTATAGCAAACACCTTGTTGCGTAAGATGTAATGCTTGAACTTCTTAACTCCCTTAACAAGGGCATAAGCCTATTTTTCAACATTATGATAGCGTAGTTCAACATCCTTCAGGGGGCGCTCATGAAGGCGATAAAATGTTACCTCCCCTTGTCATCCTTTTGTGTCAATATGTTGGCATAGGAATGATCTGAAGTAAAGGAGTATATGTAGAAGGGCTTCAGGTAATTGGGGCTAACCAGCACAGGGGCATCAACAATTGCCTTCTTTATTTCCCCAAAAGCCTGCTTTGATTCTGGGGTCCACTCAACCTTGGCATCTTGTTTTAGCATGGCATTGAGCGGTTTGACTATTTCCGCAAAGCCTGTAATGAACTTGCGAACAAAGTTGATCTTTCCAAAAAAAAAATTCAATTCCTTTTTGCTGCCTAACAGTTGGATCTTCATGATAGACTGGACACATTTAGGATCAATTGAAATTCCCTGCTCTGATAGGACATGTCCAAGGAGCTTCCCCTCAGTGACCCCAAAGATGCACTTCCTCAGATTAACGGAAACCCTGAATGTGTGGCACCTTTCAAAGACCTTGCATAGATCAGCAACGTGACTACCCCGTTGTTTTGAAAAAACCATTAAATCATCCATATAGATGATGATGCACTTGTCGATCGGGTCTTTGAAGGTGATGTCCATGGCACGTTGGAAGGTGGTGCCAGCGTTGATCAATCTGAATAGCATTTTCCTGTAAGCAAAAGTTCCCCATTTGGTGGTGAATGTTGTCTTGTTTCGGTCTTCGTACTGCACCATGACCTGATTATACCCTAAATATCCAGGAAGGAAGGACATCATCTGAGATCCATTTACTATCTATAGCACCTCATCCAATGAGGGTACAAGATAGTTGTCCTTCTTTGAGGCTCGGTTTAGGTTGCCGAAGTCAACGCATAATCTGATTTCCCCATTTTTCTTTCTGATAGGAACCAAATTTTCCACCCATGTGGAGTGTCTAATGGAAAGATGATCCTAACTGATAGCAACTTTTGTACTTCCTTATATATTATTGGTTCTAGTAAAGCGTTGATAGGGCGCTACCACTGTTGGAATGGTTTTGCATATGGTCGAAGTGGGATGGTGTGTGTGATAATTGATGTATCATATGTCTTGAGATCATTGTAGCTCTAGGCAATGATGTCATGATACTTTTGTAGAGCTTCAATAATCCCTTTTCTTTCCTCATGGGTGCACACCTTACCTATGAACATTTTCTTGGTGTTTCCAGTCGTCCCTAGATTGTAAGTGTCACATTGGCCACTGATGGTATCCTTCTTAGCTTGTTGATCCTGATCTCTGATCTGATCAACATCAAAGATTCACTCTAATTGAACCATTCCCCTAGGAATGGTGTTGGTCTATAGGTTGATAATCCCTTCAATATCCAAGTCTGCCTCTTGGGGTTCAACCTTGTCGATCATTTGTGTAGCAAACACATCTGAACTAGTGATGAAATCTAGGATATGTTTGTCCTCATTGAATACCTGGAAATTAGCCACATTATTCGGCACTGACAAGACGGAGGTGAGTTCCATAGTGAATCTTCTGAGGCTTTCTAGGGACAATGGTTGTAACATGCTTGCTACTTGCGCCAGGGCATTGGCAGTATGATTTCATGTGCATGGGATCAATTGAATGTTGAATGCATCTAACCCTTCCAACAGATCCCATACGTGGTGTCGGTAGTTTGTGAGTCTTTGTTCATAGCAGGAATAAAGCTTCCTAACTTGTTTTACAACTAACTTTGAATCTCCATACACTTGGAGCATCTTGACACCCTTTCTTAATTCCATTAAGAGGCCCAAGACCAAGGCCTCATACTCTGCTAAATTATTGGTACAATAAAACTAAAGCCTATGAGTAGAAAAGTACGATTTACCTTTGGGACTAATCAATTTGAAACCTGCCCTGACTTCGTGCTTGGATTTAGATCCATCAAAATGCAACATCCAAAATCCAGGAGAATCCTTGGACGTAGAGCAAGTAGCTTGGACTTCCACCTTCTGTGGGGGCTTCATTTCAATAAATTCTTTAGGAGGTACAAGGACAGAACGTGTTTTTTCGTGTAGTGCAGATCTTGTTTTCTCTTTTGGAGTAGCCTATTTTCAACGTGTTCAATTATTGTTTGACACAAGCAACATTCAAACTCTGAGTGAGTGTAATTGTGTACCCTACACCAATTAGAGAGCAAGAGTTCCTGAAAGTTCATTCGGGTTCCCAGACTAAGGTGGTCCTGAACACATTTTTCCATGAAGTCTTGGAAACCATCGAGTAATCCCTGAGTGTCATTCTCTCCTAGTTCTTCATCATCGGATTTGATCAGCACTTCAGTGCTCTGAGAAACATTGGTCAAATTAGCAGGCGGGCTACATAGTACGAGGAAGACCTCGCTTGTTCCTTCTCCTTTGAGGCACTCTTGTTCATTCAGGTATGACACTGGGGAATAATTTTCCAAACCTATTTTGACATACAACACCTTGTTCATGTTGTTGTACTCGGAGATCATAAATCTCATTCATGGCTCCCGATCGATCTTGATCTAATTCAGCATTCCTTTCTAGGGTAGCCACATATGTGAGTAATCAATTGCGGCGTATTCATTCAATGCTCTCATGAAATCCATTCCCAGGATTATACCAAATGTATCTAGGATAT
The DNA here is from genome assembly GCA_007115665.2 of Sequoiadendron giganteum. Taxonomy (NCBI): domain Eukaryota; kingdom Viridiplantae; phylum Streptophyta; class Pinopsida; order Cupressales; family Cupressaceae; genus Sequoiadendron; species Sequoiadendron giganteum. The sequence continues at coordinate 819,025,754 of CM021101.1, forward strand.
CAGCCACCTGAATGTCTATAGTCTATTGGATTCGAGGATCAACAGCAACCTGCATAGGTATTCTATTGATTTATCCTACTATACTGATTTTAGTTTTGTCAACTTGTGTCACTTTTTGCAGGGAGGGGGTTGGCATTATTCTGAGTGCCTTGCACATGCTCAGGGGAATAACATTGGTCAAGGCTCCTGAATCAAGCATGCAGTTGTGGAAGTTTTTCCCGAACACGTAGATAGTGGTCAAAAAGGGAGGAGTTTCGAATTTCCCTTGAAATAACCCCCCGGAAGCATCCACTTGGGTGACTTGGACCTTGTCCTTCTCGTTGCCCTTACCTTGGGTTTGTACCTGACTAGCTACCCTATCAGGTTGTTTGTTTTCTTGCTAACCTGCTAGCGAGTTAGGCTTACTATTGAAGATCTACCTAACAACCGGCTCACTCTGTCAGTCATCAAAGGAAACCTTCTTTGCCGGAGTTTCCTAAGTTGACCCTTGTGACATAGTCCCATTTATCATTCTGAAAAAGGCATTCCTGATGGAAGGCACCTTTAGAAGTTCAAATTTTGACACACTTAGCTTCACCCTTTTGAATTCCTTTGCAATATACTCCCCCATGTACTCAACTTCTTGATCATGGGGAACATTTTGGGAGGAGCTAGTGGCTTGGCTTTGGCTATTGTTTTGCTATTTATTTATGTTGAGGTATTGTGTGGGTGTATGTGGAAAACTTGGGTTATTATTTGTATTCAAATCGGGAGGGATGCTGAAATTATTTGGTGGAGTGGAGGTTGTAAAAGGACCTCCAACATGACCTCCAGCTTGTCTATTTCTGAGGTTGTAAGGGGTAGTCCGTTGGTGAAACATTTGGACCTCGTCTTCCCTAGGTTCTTTTTTGTCATCCCTAGGACTATTATCTATTGAATCAAAGAGTTGAGCTAAAGGACTTTTGAAACTTACCTCTTCTGCCTTGTCGTTGTTGTTCGAATCAGCACCCTCCAATTCTAGTGTGTTGCATTCCGCTTTTGGGAAAGGATCCTGGTTCAGGACCAATACTGAGGAATCGTATGGGTCAAATGGGATGATGTATCTGCACCCCGAATTGTGCATTACATTCTAGACTTCTACCTGAAAAATCTCAGCGACAGTTTAGAATTTTGGACAATCTAGTTTGGAATGGCGACTCGTTTTGTGAATGCGACACCAACCAGATAAACCAACCTTTGCCAAGTAAACACCACTTGCGGGGTTTTCATTGTTGTTGCTATTGGGCTGATCAAGAGGCATGGGAACACTACCATTGTTGGGGCATGTATTACATATCTGATTTGGCCTTTGGAAGGGCCTTCTATCGAATCTCTGACCCGAATTTTGATTTTTGTCATAATTCTGCCCCGACGACGTTCTAGCATCCTGATTTTCACGCTGATCTCAATTTTCCCTATTGAGGTTGGCCTAGATGCTCTTTTGTGACGCCTGCAGCTGGTTGCTCTAATTCCTTAAGTGTTTCATTTCGATTGACATTTTCTTGATCATTTCTGTGAGCTCATCAATTCTATCCTTTTCGATGTTTTTTGGTTGCAGTGTAGCATTCTAAAGGAACACGAGTTTTGCCACTGGCTGATTCTGATGAGTGGGTGGGAATTCCATCGCTTGAAGGTATGCGGGCACCTAGGATTGTTGAGGATGTGATAATTGTTGTTGGGGTAGTAGGTAGTGGGGTACTAAATACACCTGATTCACTGGTTGCCCCAGGTGCAAAAACTAAAGGTAGTTGTGGTACTTGATTCAACAAGGGGGTTTGATGCTGCAAGGCTTGCATGATCCCCTATAGCTATGTTGGATGTGCATTTTTCCCAAGATAAGGCAGCGGATTGGATATGTTCTACCTCAAATCTATGCTGGCAATAATGGCTTCAGCGTATGTATCGACCAACCTAGTAGGTGGCGGTCTCATTCTTTTCACTAGGGCAGAAGTGAGGTTGTCCAATGGTGCATAGTAAATAGGTAGGATGATAGCATCGTTGAAAATTTATGAGACCTACAGTCGAATATACACTTTGTGGAAGTGGTCATTGAATGATTTGATCGATTCATTGATTTCCCTTTGAACCGACATGAAGTGTCGATACGAATCTGCAGGGCTGATCAAAGTCTTGAACTTCTGCAAAAATGCATTCTTCAGAAGATCTCAAGTGTTGATGGTTCCTGCCAGCAAATTGATGTACCAGTAGAAGGCCTCCTCCCCTAAGGAGTAGGGAAATGTCCTACAAGCCACATCTTCATATATGATCTGCATAGTCTTCAGGGCAATTTCGAAGATCTTGACATGCTCCTCGGCTATCCTCTATGGATCCTGGGAGTTGAACTTCATGTAGAAATTCTTGACGTTCTTTAGCATATCATGGTAGAGTTTGAAGGTGAGAGGAGACAGGTTATTTCCAAACCATGCCATTGGAAAAGGCGGTGGATGTGGCTGCGCCAGATTGGTGTGTAACTGTGATGGGGCGGTAGTAATTGAGAGGGCAGCAGTAGGGTTGGTGATTGTGTTTGGTTGAAATGCAGTGTTCAGCCTAGATGGAGTGGCAACTCAGAAGGCTATAGGGATCAGATGAGTGGGAGGTGGTACTACCAATGAAAGTGAAGAGGATGGGGGAAAAAGAGCAGTGGGCTGATCCGACGAATCGGTGATAGATGGTTCCCTACTTTTAGCTCTTTTAGCTCGGACGGGGAGCTATATTTTCTAAAACTCTCCCTTGTTTGGTGTAGATATCAAGACTCAATGGAAAACATCAGTGGAGAATGACCCAATTCGATCCAGCTTTACTTGTCTTCCCTCCTTCTAGCGCCAGTTATGTTGATGGTGTTTTTATGCACTTTACAACACAGGCGATGCGTAGGTGCATCACCTCTCTTGAAAGACAATCTACCACAATCAAAATTGTAGAACACTATCCCAAGGTCTCTCGGATGTCAGGTCTTGATAGTGCTTGGAATATCATAGTTATTTGGTGTGATTTTTTGGAATCACAAGGCGATCTTATGTGATTTAAAGTTGTAGGAGAATTGGGTCAACGAATGGAGTTCTTCAGATATGAAATTAGTGCGCTTTTGTTGTAGGTTCAAATAGCAGTGTTGGACTCTATTGTTTCATCATATTTGGCTTTACAATGTGCAATGAACCTTAGCATAGATTGCTTCTTAAAAAAAAAGGAAAAGAGGCAGGGAAGAAGGATAGTTCCTAGACCTGCAACTACCGATGAACAGTGATCATGGAGGTTCCTACTATGGACAGTTTCCTTAAATAGGATTTCACTTAATCTGAATTCTCATAGTCATGAAATCTATGCTATCTTCTAAGGACTGCAGATATTCATCATTCATTCGCCATGTAAGTGTGAACAAAGACAAATTATAAAGAGCATCTATGAAATTATAGTCTAAGCTAACTTTGCACAGTCACTTACCAGCAGCAAATGACCAAAAGTATGGACAAGGAAAGCATACACATAGTAGAAAGCTTCATAACCAAAGACAACATACTAAAACCACTAAATCTAACTAAAGGAAACTAGAAAAGCAAATTAACCTGAAGTAAAGTTTTAATTAAGGGGAGAAGAATCATGAAACATGTAGAGAAACCCAAAAATACACCAAGAAATGATTGTATTTTCTATTATAATTTATGCAGCACGCCTTTACAACAACTCAACTCTCTTCAAATGAGAGGAGGAGAGCCATGTTTATAGTTTTCAAAAAAAAAAATAAGTGGCCAAGATTCAATTCTATTGTGTGACCAAGATTCACCTTACACTAGGGTTTCACCTACCCCCAAATATATTACATTTATAAAACATTTCTTGTATTTTCCCTATTTTTTCATCTAGTGATAGCACTGTAGCAATTTCGTCCTTTAGCTATTTTCCCTTTGTTGTAGCTACTCTTTGAGGAATTCTTCGTCGATGATAGGGTTACCTTCGCACTTCTTTAAAGCTGCATATTCCATGAAACTCAAGATCAATGGTTGGAACTTGTCCAACTCCATGATGTCAGACTGCAAAATCTTGTAGCTCCATTCCTGGGAGTTGTTAACGAGCTTCTTCCAGTCATCATCATATTTGGAAAAACTATCTATGAAAAGTTCTGATTGGGTGAAGGCTCGGGCAGCAAAACTCATGAAATCCATGGTGATTTCAGCCGACATCCTATCCTCCATGCTCCTTAAAAATTGTGGCTTTACGCTCTCCGAATTAATTTCACTAGCTGGCAACTCATACCCCGTCATTAGCTCAAGGTACTGAGTGCAATCCTCTTTGGCCTCCCTATCCCATTCAATATCTGGAACTACCCATTCTAGAATCTACTCCAGCTTTCCCTTTCAATGGTCAAAGTCCCGCTTCCATACATCCACTAGCCAGTGGTCATCATCCTTGATGGCAAGGTCCTTCTCCCAAACCTCGCTTGGAAATGTGAGTATGGCCTCAATTTTCAAGTAGGCTGCTTTGTACTTCCTTGGGAACCCCTCACAAACTTTCTTCGTACCCTCAAGAGTCCTCTACACTTCCAAGAACTTATTTTCTATGTGGACGGCCAAGTTGATACTTGTGTTTCCCATGTCTAAGACCTATCGGAACCAATTTTCCGTAGTCTTATCTAGGTTCCTTCTCTTTTCCAATTTATTGATCTTCTCTTGAGATAAAAACTAAGGTGGGGTTGATGACATAGTGGGTTGTTCATCCGAGGATGACCATTGTTGAATATAGGTCATTAGATCGGCCACTTTTTCCTTGAGCTCCTCCTTCAAACCCTTATCCTACTAAATAAGGTGTACCACTATGGTGACTCATTCCTTGAGGTGGTCAACCTTTGGCTCCCTCGTGGCCATTCTCAAGTCAATGGTGGAGACATTATAAGTTATTCCTTTTTCTGCAACCATCGGTGTTGCTATTTGTACCACCCTAGATCCGGAGGCATCCATAGTTACCTTTGATCTGATCTTTGGCCTTTTCTCTTTCTTGGTGCTTATCTGTGCTCTGCCCAGTATGGCTTCCAGCCTTTCCTTAGGATCCTTTAAGGTGAGATTCTTTTTCTTCAACTGTTTCTCCAACCAATCAGGTTTTTGGGGCTCTTCCCTACGTAGTTCACCTTGATTCTTGATGTCCTCTATCCTGAGTTCAGTGGATCTGACAACAAGGGCCCCCTTCTCAGTTCCTGCATCCTCCTTCTCCTCATCACAGTCCTGTTTGAGCATTATACACTTAGTGGGAGACTTGGTGCGCAATTGCTCGTTGGAGGGATCCTCCCTCTCAACACCTTTTTCTTCTTCATTTTGGTTGTGTTCATGTTCCTCAAGCTTATCCTCTTGCTCATCTTCATGGAGGGATGCTTCCTCATCATGTTCTAGGGTTTGGCCATGCCTTTCAGTTGGAGTCCTGCTTCCTTCAGTCTCTGGATCAGTAAATTCTTCATCCACCACAAGCCGATCTTCAACTTCCTTATCTTCAATCTCCTTAAGCTGCTTGCTCTATTCAGCCTCAAGCTCATGATCATGGGATTCCCAAACAAACTCAGTGTCAAGCTCCCCGCTATCCTCACTATAAGATTCATAGTACACCTCATCGATCTCCCAGCGTTCAAACAAAGGGTGTTCATTGTATTCAAATTCTTCATCTTCTGGCCTCTTCGTAGACTCTAGCTATCCTCGCTCAAGCTCGTCTAATATTTGCATTGTCGCCTCCATTCTTGGTGGTTCGGTAGGGGGAGGTAGAGTTGGAATGTTGGCCATAGCTTGAGACATTGCAGCTTGCACCATTGGACTAGTAAGATTCCCTGAGAGCTCGGATGGCACATTTTGTATGTACTTTACAAAGGATTCTGGGAGGCATAGGATAGCCATCATGGTAGTGGAAACGGAGGGAAGGGAAGGAGACATAGAGGAAGAAGAGACCAGTGAGGTCATGGTGGAGGACATATCCACCGATATGACTTGCATGATTAGAGAGGTCGAAGCAAGGTGGACAGAGATGTCCACCGTAGGCGAGGAGGAAGCCGAAACTGCAAGCGAAGTATGTGGGGCGGTGGCAACAATAGTAGCAATTGCAGTAGATAGAGACCTCGGTGATTCAAACTCTTCTCCCCTGATCCCATGGAGCGGACCTTTGGGTACCACAGATGTCTCTGTGCCTCCGATTTTTTTTCTTTGTTTCCTTGGTGGCTCACCCTCTAATTCCTTTTGGGCATAAACCTTCGGTTTGGGCAATTGTTCACTAGCTTCTTTTCTCTTTTTGGTTTTGACTGATGGTGGGGTTATGGATGTTTCCCTAGGTGTAGCGATAGCCACCCCACCATTGGAGCCACTCAGTTCACTTTTGAGTCCCTTAAATGTTAAGGCAACTCCTTATTGCTTCAATCGGGCTACCTGTTGGTTGATCCACACCTTTATTCAGACCTTGAAGGGTTTGGTAAGTATGTTAAGGTCCTCAACCTCTCACTCTTCCCAATCAATCATCGACAATGGAAAATTGGTGATGACATCATATCTCGGATCGATCATCGTGCTCTCATTATCCTCAAGTTGATCAAGAACCAGGAACAAGTTTATTCTCCACATGTAGAGGGCAGTCATGCGCATGTAGTGCCATAGCCACACTTCAAGATCATCTCTACACTTAGCCCAAAAATCCTCAACATTGTGGAGGTGGGCATACTCATGTCCTAGTGCCATTCTAATATGACCATACAGGTCAATTTGGGGTCGAGCTGTATATTGCTGGAAGTGGTATTCAGCAACCTCCCTTTCTGAGTATCCCGCACATTCGGAGGTATGAATCTTGTACATTCCTTGGCTGATCCCAATGAGGTAAGGAGTACCTTCCAAGTGTTTTCTTCTCAAGATATTATGAATTTTTCGTAGTTACCATGTCAGCTCTAATATCATAATCCGGTCATTGGGGTACCGAGGTAGGTTGTTTGGTCTTTTTGTGAATCTTTGGGCACGGGTGTAGGTGAACTTTGGAAATTGTATGTATAGGAAGGCATATTTCCTGAGGAGGGCCCTGGAACTGTGGAAAACTCTTCTTTGAAAGTCACCTCCTAAAGACTGAATGATGTAGGCGATGAATGTGTCGTTCACGCTACAATAATCCCTCTTGAAGTTTTGGTACTGCAATTGAGGGTACTTATCATAAGGTTTGAGCTCTGCTCCTAATGCCTCACTGGGTATTGCAGTTAATCCATGATAGTGCCGCCGATCAGTGAGGGAGTACATCAAGTAAGATTTCATGAAGAACTTGGAGGTCTTCTTCACATTTGTAAACTATTTGTGGAAGCAATCACTGATTATCTCAATCCACTATGGTTATGGTCTCAGGCTGATATGCCTCTATGCATGCCATCACCAATTCCAAGGCCACCAAGGTTGGCGAAAAGCCTACAGCTTTGGCGATTCCGCTGCTCCTTATCAATCTTGCATTTTCTATTTTGGGATTCACCCTGACTCTCTGTGTGAACTCATCAATATCAACCTAACCGATATTGGTATCTGTGACATCTTTCCAAAGAGTAGTGATTCAGGACTGTAAGGGCACCCCTTGAAATTTTTACTTCATCTAATCCTTATCCTCCTTGCCCTGGGGTGCCTTGGCTATTCCTTTCCCCTTCTCGTTGGAGGCACCAGAAGTTCTTGTGTCGGATTCCATAAATCCTGCACAAAGGGATGTGAATTAGTAATTTTACATATGGGAAAACGGCCTCTTTTATTTCCCTGCATATCAAAGTCAACTCTAGAATTGTCATTCATACTTGATAAACACCTATTATCTGATAAAACATTATAAGGAGGCAAAATAGGCAATTCGGGTTCCCAGGGTTGGAATTCCCTTGGCAGAATATTGTTTGGAAGGGAAAACGAGGCATAGGACTCCCACAAGTACTTCCCGATGTTGGATCAGCTCAATTGAGGGTTGGCATGGAGGAAGACCTAATTTTGGCAAGTGGGTCGAAGTCCATTTTAGATTTGGAGGTCATTTGAGCCCTCATTTAGGCATTCGGGTATCAGCTACAGGAAAGTCACCAAAGACGGCTCAGGGAAGATAGAACTTCAACCGCCAAATTCCAAAGCTTGAACTGTCATCATCGGGAAGCAGTTACGGATCAGTCATCCAGGACAGTGGAATGCAGGAGGCAATCCGAGAGGGGAATTTCAGAAGACAATCCTCAAAGACAATTTTACGAGTTGGCAAAGCCAGGCAGCAAACAACGATTCGAGACCCGGAGGTCGGAAAGTTGTTTTGAATTCACCGTTTCGGACGACGATGCCAGAATGGAATCCTAGAGGCAGAATTCTAGAGTTCGGGGTCCATATTGAGTTTGGACTTTGGTTTTCCTTAAGAATTTGAATAGACCTTATGTGCCTAGGGCCTGAGGCCTAGAAGGACGCTCAAGGCAAGCCATTCACAATGGAAAAGTTAGCATGGAATTCCAGGAATGGAACCTCGAGGGTCAGATCCCGAGGACAGTTTGTTTCTTGGCCGATTTTATATTTTTTGCAAGTTTGAAACGGGCCTCATGGGCCCAGGATCTAAGGGTCAGTAAGACGCTCGAGGGAGGTCATTTTAAACGGCAGGGGCACAACAAAAACCCTCAAAGGGAAATCCGGAGGCCGGGGTCTGGGGCAAGCTTGGCCATTGTCAATTTTGAAGTTTAAGTTTTGTGTTTTGTGCGGATGGCCGCGAGAAAGTCCAGGCTCGGAAGACGCCAGCGACTATTCCAAAGAACAGTAGTAGCGAGGTTAAACTCTGGCATTAAATTCTGATGATTTTATGTGGTTTTCCCAAATTTTAAAAGGTGGTTTTTTGGGTGGAAGTAGTCATCTACCAAATTTTAACCCATTTTTACATTTTTACTTAATCTTAACCCAGAATATTCATAAAAGGAGGACAAGGCATGTGAATGGCAGACGTACCTCAAAATCACGAAGAAGGATTTTATAGAACACGTGAAAATAGTAGAACGAGAGCTTGGGTGTGAGGGCAGAGAATGTCGAATGTCGGGAAACTCTCCAAATTTCTATCACCTCGGTCATGTGAAAATGACAGTTGGGAAATTCAATTAAATAGCCAAAACCACCATTAATACAATAATTTAATGCTTCATACAGTGGCCAGAGATTTTGGTGAGTTCAAATTCGTAGGCGTCGTGGGGAGGATCGGGGTCTAGCAGCCAGGAAGACGTCTGGCTGCTGCTGTTTGAAAACGGAATTCCGAAGACAGAATTCCAGGAAGGGAAACCTAGTAGGCCGGACCTAGTAGGTCAGGAAGACGTCTGGTCGTGGTCATCTGCAATAGCCAATCCAGATAGAATTCCAAGAAGGGAAACCCGGGAGGGGAAACCTAGAAAGGCCAAAGATTTAACATTTTCAAAAAAGGGGTCAAATTTGGTCAAACTTAAAATGTGACTTTGAAGGGTGAGTTAACCTATTAGGGCACAAAAATGGACATGCAAAACGAGGCAAACCCAAAAAGGGACTCGAAAAGCAAAAAAGGGAAGAGAGAGGGGGTCGGCTCCATTCTTTCTCGTCCCTGTCCATTCCTTCCTTCCTCCGTCCATTTCCTTCCATTCCATCCATTCCATTCCATTCCATCCACTCCATCCATCCAGTCCTTCCATTCCATTCCATCCATTCCTCCATTTCCAGCCACTCCATTCCTTCCATTCCATCCGTCCTCCTTCCATTCCATTCCCGTCCTTCCATTCCTTCCTTCCATTCCATTCCATCTTCCTTCCATTCCTTTCCATTCCATTCCATCCATTCCGTCCTTCCTGTCCATTCCTCCATTCCATTCCATCCATTCCTCTCCATCCATCCATCCTTCCTCGGTCACTATCTAAGTTTATTGCCTTCATACCGTCTAGCAAGGAAACTACATCATTTGGTTTAACAGAAGGTGGTACAACAATTTTGTAAAGCCTCTTTGAGCATAGCATGGTAGGTAGGTGAAGTTTGAATTAAGTCCCAAAGAGAAATATTATCTAGAGTATTATGAATTTTCTCAACAAGATCATACTCTTTTCCTACATGATGAGGAAGATGAGGTGCGAGGGGAAGAAAAGGTTGAGGAAATAGAATATAAGTGAGAGTGGTTTGTGTTTTCTTTAGTTGTTTGTTATTTTTTTCAAGCGTTATATGTGTGAAAAATTGCATGATAATGTGATTGTTGTGATACATTTTGGCGTATACTGTAAAATGGGGGAAAGCATCCTAGCCTAGATAAAAGTGACAGCCAAACAATTCTAAGCTATTAACCTCATCCAAAACAAGAGAATACAAACAAGGAGAGAAATCAAAATGTAATCAAATGAAATAGAACACTCCCCATTGAATTTGATTCCTTCTTTTGTCTCTCCTATTTCTCCTTTTGTAAACTTTTCCCTTAGATTTTTTGTTTTACTCGTGCAAATACCTACAAATTGTAAGTAGAAAGTTGGAGACAAAATGGTTGTTAAGGTAAAAATGGAGGAGAAAGGTTGCTTTTATAGACAACCATTCAAACAGATGGACGAGATCAATCATCTAGAAAGATTCCAAGATCGATGGATGAGGATTCATGAGAGGGAGGTTATGAAATGGATGGTCAAGATCAAGTTTCTTGAAAGATGCCAAGATCAACGATGGAGGATTGATGCACCAAAAAGAGGTGGGAAATTTATTGTTATGACATTGATAACTATGACAGACAACTATGACAAAGATTAATGAGCAAGTGGAGGAAAATGAAATGAATTAAAAATTGAAAAATATTTAATTCATGATAAGGAATATTTGGCCAAGTGAAAATAATATTTGAGGAAAAATGGAAAATGGGAATTTAATTAAATGAGGAGAGATAGAAATTAGACACTAAATAATTAATGTGAAGTAATTATTTATTGAGGAGAGAAATGATAGATAATTAAATAATCTTGACAATTATTTAATTATAGAAGAATGAAAAGGTCAATTGCATAGACAAATAATTATTATTATTATCTGGCTATAGGTGAATGATAAAAGATAAATAATTAAATAAATAATAATTTATTTAATTATTCAAGAAAGGACATGTTAGTGATGCAATTAATTTATTTTAATTGATCAGGATAGAATAGAGATTAGAAAGTGAATTAATTAAATAATTAAAATTATTTAATTAATAGAGGAATATGATCAAAGATAATCAAATAATTAAAATTATTTAATTATCGAAGGATGACAACCAAGAAAAATGGTGCTCACAAAATTGACATTTTTCAATGTCTACATTTTTCCCCTCTTTGACATAATGTAGTTCATTGTGTTGTGTCAAAGAAATTCAATCAAAGGATGCCCCAATGAAGGCAGGGTATAGGTAAGATGACTAGGAGGGTTGTGGTATTCCCCCTCGAGAGGATAGGCAGGTTTAAAGAACATGAATTTTCTCTCAAAATGAATGATAAGACTAGAGAACAAAGGATAGAATAAATTATAGAATGAAGGAGATGGATGTTATCATGGAGAAGATAGATGTTAGTGTGGAAAAGACAAGGGAGATGGAATGTTAGGCAGGAAATGACAAGGAACCAACTTTAATGCTTTTATATTTATCATCATCGAGCATCAAAATTTTCATAAATGGAGCACAAACACCATGGCATGACATAGACCAAGGTTTTCAAGGTGACCATTTGTGAGAGACAAGCAATAAAAAGATAAAGTCAATAGACAAGGAATGCCCCAGCTCATACTAAGGATCCAATTATCCCAATCTTTTTGCCAAGACAAACTATAGATAACAAGAAAAGAAAAGAAGCCATGATCCATCATCGTCCCTCTAAATCCCTTAATAGGAAATCCTCGAGGTATCTAGTAACATGACCCAAAACCAATCAAAGAAGAGGATAAGACAAGTCCAGACCAACAAAGTGTTTGCCAAAGAGACAATGTTTGCCAATAATGATATTGATAAGATTGCTTGATGTGACTGATTAGGTTGACCAAGATGACTGAGTTTGATTGATAGATTGACAAGGATTGATTGATAAGTTTGACAAGGATTGATGATAGTTTGAAAAAAGTTGACTAGTTGATTTGATTGATTGTGCCTCGTTTCAGGAAGGACATATCCAAATTAAGGCAAGATTGATTGACAAGGTTGATAAGTGATTTATTTTCACAAGGATTAATTGATAAGGTTGACAAGGTTGATTGATAATGATAACGCCTGGTTTCAGGAAGGACACATCTTGATTAAGGCAAGATTGATCGACCGAGATTGAAGAGATTGATTGATTTTGACATAGATTTGTTGATAAGATTGACAAGGCAATGTGACGATACCTAATTTTAGGAAAGACACATCCTATTTAAGGCAAGGAACACATCTGGTAAAGTTGATCAAGTGACAAGTGTTGAAAAAACACCTAACTACCAAAAAGATACATCCTGTTGAAGGTGAATAACCAAATTGACAAAGTCTAATCTCAGGAAGGATGCATCGTGATAAAAGACAAGAGATAACACCGAATGAGAAAAATGACATAATGCCCCATTCCAATATAAGACCAATGACCTACTCATTGGATTGATGATAAGAGGATTGATTGATTTGAAAATTGATTGATTGATTGAAGATTGAAAAATTTTTTGGTTATGTTTGTCTATTGATTCATGATTACATTTGAATGATGATTGCTTGCGAACCAAGAATACAACCAGACTCGACAAACCCTAAAGGACTTAACTAGGTGGCCTCGGGGGCTCATTGATTGATGGCCTTGCCTACGTTATCAATGTAGAGACCTCATAGATCGACATAACTTGACCTTGTTTTATTTGACAAAATAATGAGTCAAAATTTTATTTGGAAAAACCTAAAAGGACTGACCTAATATCTCGGGGGCCCATTTAAGATTAGCTTTGCCTACGTAGAAAACGCACAGAAATAATGTAGTTCGACCACTCTAAAAAATACTAACTTAGAATCTGACTCTATTTTTTAATGTTTTATGATGTTTTGGGGTTTT